>JAQZBX010000449.1:0-16612 GCA_029593785.1 Cabassous unicinctus | reverse complement strand
TGATTTTTTTTCTTTTAGTTTCATGGTACATTGCTCTACTTGATGCGATTTCAGGGTAATTTTATACAATTTTGTAAATGACTTAAGTGATGTAATATGCTGAAATACACAGTAAGGTGTTTTAAAATCTGTCATTTCCATTTAGAAAAAAAAACACCAAGTATTCAATAAGCATTTGAAAAGAAGTCAAATTCAGAACCCCTAATGTGCAGAAGTAGTTCGATTTACCTGCCTCAGCCTCTCTGCCTTTCCTTCAGGCAAACATGGACTCTAGCTTTCAGAATTCATAAAGACCTTTGATTTAAAACAGTACTAAGTTCCCTGTTTCATTTGTAAGCAAAATTCTTACAGATTTCAGGACCAAGTGGTCAGTATACAATGTGTCACTTTAGTTCCATACTGAATGTAGTTCACTTTATGTTTTTGGCTTTGTTTTGTTTTGTTTCAACATAAACCATCTTTTCAAAGTCCCTGAATCATTGAATATGGAATTCACTATAAAAAGTCACAGTTCCTATTATTTTTGTGATTTCATATTTCCTGATAATCTCATAGTTAACCAGCAGTGATTTTAAGTTTATTAACATAAAAAATTACTAACATAAGCAACAATGCTAGGTTTAAACTAGTATATAAAACAGATTATTTAGAATTCAAATATCTTTTCATATTTTTTCAGATCATTCACGTCACCATCAGTTTTTCCTTAATAAAGCTAATCTTCAGTTCTGCCTTTAGCCACAGTATGCCAATATGATTTCTATTTTGATTCACAGTAAAATTCTAACTTTTAATATTATTCATTCTAGAGTGTCATTTGCTTTATTTAATATATTGTCCTTTGATCTCATGGAGACAAATGCATTTTACTTCTCTAATGAAGCTTGTATTATAATAGCCAAAGTGCATGTTGTACCAAGTGGTAGAAGAAATCCCAAAGGGAAGCATACGGTTCTCCATCAAGGTTGAAAAAAGCAGCACAATTCATTTTTGAAAGTTATCATGCAGTTTGTCCCCAAATCCCCTATTTCATGCCATTATTTTATTTAGCATCCGAAGGCATTTTATAACTGTGACATATTTTCAAGGCTCTGTGAGTTATTTCTCACTAGCCAGTTAAGTTAATGTACCCTTTATTCAATGGAAGAAATTCACTATAGGGAAAAAGAGGAAGCAGAGTTCACTCTTGGTTTTGATATTTTTGCCAAATATTTTTCTTCTCTTATTTACACTTTGGTAATTTTTGCCTTGGATTTCTGGAATTTAATTTTCATGGGGCACCATGCAATTTATTCAATAAGTGAAATGTTAGCCAAAATCTCACTCTTTGAGCTGAATGTGAAAGAAGTCAGTGGTTTAAAACTCTATTATGAGATTTAAATGTTGTATTGATCTCCAAGGCATTTATTTCCATAGTTTTATCCATTTTAAAGTAAAAGAAGGGATTAAAGATGAAGTGAAAAACATGGAAGGGGAAAAGGGAAGTCTAATCCATAGAGAGAAACTGGGAAGATTTGGTCGGTAGTCATGACCAACATTGATTTATGAAAAGCCCTATTTTTCATTAACTATTAATGTCAGGAACTCACAGCTTTATAACAGCTTACCTATCTGTGTTTCCTCCCAAAGTTTTGGCTTGTAAATTCAATTAAATGTTGTCTGTTTAGATCAGTTTGATTCTTCATAGACAAAAGTGGTGGCAAGATGATGCTTTACTAATGTGCTCCTTCTAGGATACCTGATGAGAAGCTTGAGCTCTCTCCTGTACACAGTAGAGAACCACTAAAATCCAGGTAGGAGCAGGGCAGATTTGTGTTTTAGACATGTATTGTAGCAAAGATATGGAGGAGGGACTGAAAAATACAAGTCAGGGAGTAGGGGGATTAACCATTATGAAATATAATTGATGGGGTCCAAATTGAGTTAATATTACAGGAGGTAAGAAAGGGAGAGGGATTTGAAAGACATTCTGGATGTAGAATTGGTAGGATTTAGTGATTGGTTGGCTATGAAGAATGTGGACAATGAGGAATCTAATATGATTCCAGGATTTTGAGACAATAATCAGACTCATTCACGAAGATCAATATTTCAAGCCTATAAGCCTGACCAGAAGATCAATGCTGGACCTTTATAGATTGGTAATATTGTCAGTCATCTTCTCGGACCAACTTCTTGCTTCATTGTTAAATTTGTTGCTGAAATCTGCCATCATACCAAAGCTCAGATACCAGCCTAAAGGAGCTTAGGAATAGTGGGTTTTCCTGATGGGGTGATAGTTTGAGAAATGGTCAAGTAATTATAAAATGACTGGTGGTAAAAATACTAGTAAAAAAAATTCTTATCAGACAAGCCTATACCACCACCAGTGAAATTTGGCCTGTGTTACAACAGAACAGCTGTTTATAGGGATTTCAGTGCTAGGTGCAGATGCAATGATCATGAGCAAAATACATATCTGTGGTTTTAAAACAGCCACTAAGCAGAGGTGTATAGTCTGGAAAACAAACAGGTGTGAAAATTTCAAACAATGTACTTCCCCTTCTGTTTACAAAGCACGGTTTGATGTTACATACTGCCCTGTATAGTGACTTTAAAATTATTAAATGAGAACCATAGCCAGCAATGCATGCAAAATATTCATTCATTGATGTAAACTACAAAAAATATTGCTTTTATGCAAAGAGAATGCCATTGTAGAATTTTAAAAGGCATAGAAATAAAAGACTCAGTATTGGAGCGATTTAAACAAACTCACTAGAATATAGTAGATGATTAAAATACAATCTATAATTACATTACACTGGTATCAGGTAAGGATAAAAGCCTATAAATACACTGGGGTCATGGTAAGCATAAAAAATGAAACAATTATTTGAATAATCTGAGATCAAGTTGCAGTAATTAAAAACGAATGTATTATTCAAATGAAGGAATTAGGTTACAACACTCGTCGTATGAAAATATTATTGTGACAAGCTGAAATAAGTTGGAAATGATTTTGATTAAAAAATGGGTAAAGGAATGTAATAACTTTCACTGGGGAAAAAAAAGACAATCTGGGAATATCAAAAAAAAAAAAAAAAAAAATGGGGGCTGCCAAATGAGAGACTAAAGGAGGCTAGCTGTTCAAATGCTTTTTGATATCTTAAACTTGCAACTATTAAGCTTCTGTTGCCATTTTATTAAACTTATTTCCAAAGTCATTTGAAGATTCCAGTTTTATTCCAAAATTTAGATGGTGGCAAATAAAAAAAACGCTTTTTTTTTTCCTGCAAAAAATGTATATACAGAACTGGAGGAGAGAGCCTATTATTATTTTAGCATTCCTTACATTTAAAAGATGAACATAATTTTGATTCACCTTATAGCAAGCATCTACTGTTAAATATGCAACTGCATATGTCACTTATTTAATATCCTGCCTTAATGAGGGAAGACACACATACATAGACAAACATAAAAGTGGCCTCGCTATGCTTAAGGGTAACATTCATTTGCATTGTATTCAAAGGTTTATACATTCATCCTAGATTATCATTAGTAATAACTGCACAGTTAAATCCATGTCTATTATTTTAAAAATTACCTCCTCAATATAACATCTATACAATCAGGACCTGGGAAAGTAGAAGCATCTATTAAAAGCAGAATAATTTCTGAATTATTTATGAAGAAATGCTTCTCAAAGTAGGCAGTGTATTGCTTTACTTAGATATTTTTGCCGCTATGTTGGATAGTTTTGTTACTAAAGCCAGAGAACATATTTTAATAATGTTTTATATAAAATACTCTCCGAGTCATATAATTTAGAAATTTTAAAATCCCACTGGAATAACAACACACTATGTACACTTAGTAATTCCTTTATACCTTGTTAGTCGATAGAAGGGACTCCTATTAGCACTCCACAATTTAAACCAAAATGTATAAGTATCCCTAGAATCAGGGCAACATTTCTTTATTGATTCTCTAGGACTGTAGAACTTGAAAGTGCGATGTTAGATCCATGTTGCACATTTGAATTTCATCCCCATCATCAAGGCTCTCTGACAAATGGATAAGGATCCTTTGTTAGTGTTTCCAATTATGATAGTTTTCTATGTTTGTAGGCTGATGACTTGATTGTGTTCTCTTTAACTAGTTTAGAGTCTACATAACAAAGAGCTTTGGAGTGGGCAGATTTGTATTCTGTACCCACAATTTAGAATCTCTATAAATTTGGATGATTAATTTCTCTAGTGGATACAATAACACCAACCTCATAAAGTTGTTCTGAGAAAACAATGAGATACCACAGTAAGGTTTTAACAAACGCTTACCAGTATTAACACAAAGTCATTAACCACAGACCATGCTATAGCACTCCCACGCCGGAAGACAAGTTCCTCCCATATGAAGAAAAACGTGTGTGTGTGTGTGTGTATTTGCACATTTGTATATCCTAGCCTATGTCAGCTTTGGCATATCACCCAACTCCTTGGACCTCCGTTTTTCCTCACTCCTAGCAGGAGATCTAGCAGCCCTCCATGGTTCCCATCAGCCACAACATTTACAGTCTTATGAGCAACACTTTAATACAATAAGATAAAAATATGCCTAGAGATTTGCAAAAAGACCTTTCTTATTTCATTATCTTTTATTTGGAAGGATGAGGAAAAAGACTTGGATTTCTCTCTGGATTTTCATGTTTTAGGTGGATTTTTTAATGTTGTTTCTCTTTATATCTTCTGAAAAGCAGATTTAGTCACAAAGAAAACATGGTCAATTATGAAGTACATACTACTGTATTAAAATAAAAGTTAGACCACATGCGTTCTTGTTGAGCTAGATTTAGCTAGCAATTCAAGATAAAAGTCAGGGTCTACATGCATTTATTTCAGCCACCCTGCTCCTTTGAGTCACTCTCTTATTCCTCCAGGTAATTAATGGCTTCACTGGGTCATTTTCCTGGCCAAGTGTAACTTCCTACTATAGAATATTCAAAGACTCAGATAAATGTTCTTCTCCAGATTAAGAATTCTCTCTTACTCCTTCCCACTCCTTTCCTCTCTTTTTTGAGAGTCCGTGTTTCTAACTTTGTTGTCATTTTCCTTATGTCAGAACTTTGTTGATTTGCAAAGATGAAAATCCCATAATGAGCCTTGATCTTGAACATTTATTTTTAGGCTGCATCTTCTTTGCCTGTCTTTTCCTCTTATCACTGCTTATAAAACATTACCACAATTTGTCCTTAGCCTGACCCTCCCTCTGTTGAAATCCTTTTTAAGCCTTAATTATATCCTGTCTTGACTTTTTCAGTTCCTTCTTCAGCAGTCTTCCACTCCCTAATTTTTTGGCTCTCGTGAAAATTTCAACTAGATCACTCGGGTGGATCCTTTATGTACAGGAAACAAAATGTCATGACTGTAACAGTTTATCTCCATCTTTCACTTCCATTTTATCAGCGATTATAAAAGGAGATACCTTCCTTATCTGTGTTAAGAAAAAATCATTTTAACAAAAGATTGACTCACTGATTTCCACAATTCTACCTTCATTTTCTGTTTCCCTTTTTATTTCTATTCTAATTTTCATCAGGTTTTAGGCAGAATAGACAGCAGACTAATCTTTTAACTATCCTTGAACTAGTAAATTTAGAACTGAATGAGTAGTTCACGGAAATACTGCAAAGAATCACAGCAGAGATTTTGGAAAGAATTACAGCAGAGATTTATAGAATTCTAACTGACTTCCCTTAGTCATTCTACACGTGTAAGTAATAGTGCTTCCTCACAAGTGTCCTGTGGCAGAGTTCTCCCTTCAATGTGGGGCTGACTGTTCAGCACAATACCCCATAGCACAGCCACAGACATGAACCACGAGAACAATGCACTGTTGCAATAACTGCGGAGTAGAACTTTGAACCTAAAAATGCTTTTTCAAAGAAAAGATTGATCTCAAGGAAAATAGGTGAACGTAAGCTGAAACTTTATGTCCAAAACCTCGTAAAATGACAACTCATGACCAAGGTTAGCCCCATTATTAGGAATAAAATGAGTTAGCAGTAAGTGTTTATGAAATGTCACACTAGGTTTCAGTTAGCTTTTCTCTTCATAACTAATGCCTAGAAGACGCTTTATTTTGTTACCTGGTTTGTAAGTTCACTTTTCCATTCTCTTGAATAATATCTTGGCTACTCTGAACTGTTTAGAAATTCAAGACCAAAATGCAAAAGTAAAAGCATTCTAGGCATCTGTTTGCAAAAACAAACGTTGAGCAATCAATGGAGCAAACAAGGAAACCCCACCCAGACATAGAAGATATAAATATAAATGTGTATACCACCAATAAAGCAATGCCAACCTCCTTGAGTTTTCTCTGGGAGCCCTTATCCACATCACTCCTGCACGTCCTGCTTTGCACACTCCCGGCCTCTCTTAAAGCAGGTTTTAAGAGTGAAGTTCATTTTTGACCTGGGCATGGGTAAATGAAGAGAAATTTGTTGACCAAGAGTTGTCCCATCATTCAAGTCAGTTTTTCTCATGAACTTCTTGATAAACTACACACTTGGGTGTAATATTCTTCTCTTTCCTCCCCACACTAAGCCACACACTGATTTCAGCACCCAACCTGTTGTGCACCAAGAGTGTTCTCCCTTTATTCTTAAAGGCAGGAACAGCCCATCTTTCTATAGCCAAATGACACCATTCTGAGAATGTTTGTACCTATTTTGGGATAAAGACAGTATATTTTGTTGCTGATCTTACTGAAAACAATCGGTACACTCTTAAATATAACATTGACCCTTTTGTGCAAATTAATGCACAGTAATATTTATCATTCCAAACTGCAAAGTAAAACGGAACTGAAGGCCATACAAGTCTTAGAAAAATCATTTGGCTCTGGTTTTACTGTCACGTGAACAAAATTTTGAGATTCTGCAGTTCATTCCCCTAAGATCACCCGCTCATCTGCAAAAGCCTTGGCAGGAGGCCACCCTGCCTTCCATGCAGCCCTTCCTAAGGCTACTGTGAAGGGCCGACCCTGAAAGAGGGATTGTCAAAGCTTTGGGCAGAGCCGTGGCTCCTTTTCTGTTTGTGGAGCTCCAATGACTTGGAGCCCCACTCCTTACTTTGAATTATGCAACGTGCTCTTATGTTGACTGAGCACTTGTTTTTAAGTTTCCTGTGTTTTATAATGCTAATATAATTTGTGAGGATTGCTAAATGTTTTTAAATGCTAATAAGATAATCTAGTAGTCATACTGTGCATGTTCTAAAAATATGTGCTTGATGTAGGCCTTCCTGACGATGGTGGGATACAACATGATGCCTAGTACACAGAGTCCCATAGAGATTTTCCAGAGCATTTCCTCTCACCTCAATCGGACTTTGCCCAGAAATTCAACAATCGAAACCTTTAGAGATTACGGCTGACTGTTAAGCCAGGACTCTGACTCAGGACTTCCACCTAAGAATGAGAAGGGTTGAGAATGTAGGCTAAATTAAAGCCAAATGGGGAACTGCACTATGACAGGGAGATGTTGGAGAAAGTGAGTGTGGAGGGGATCATCAGAATCCACTTAGGTAACATGACTCATGCCCTCTAATTATCATAGCATTCTGCTGGTTGCAGACCCCTGATGGCAATTGGGAAATAATGTCAAAGTTCAGGACAAAGTTTTCTTCTAAACTGAAGAGTTGATGGCAGGCAGGGGAAGGGAGAAAAACAGAACATCATCACTTCAGGCAGGCTTTCTGCCTGGTTAATTTTGTTTTCCATGTATAATAATCTTCACCATTCAAAGCTGTTTTTCTCTGTTCAACACAATCAAATAATTCCCCATAGCATTCAGAGGCAGTATATGGACAAGTGATCGGCAAATATTTGCTCAAATAGTTTTCTTATAAGAGAACCTGAGATACCTATGTTGTAGATTATAAACCCATTGAAAAATAAGATCATTGCATTTTTCATTTAAGAAAGCAAGGGGCTAATAAGCAAAGAAACAGAATTTGTCTTATTTTAAACAGAAACTTTAGATCTATTCATTTGATGAGTTTATGTGGAATTTCAGGAACCCAGGCTTCTGTTCTTTTCCTGTTTCAGGGGGGAAAACTGTTACATCTTTATCCTTTGTTATCTTGACACAGGCACGTGAGTTGAATGCAGTGCTATTTAGATGAGCATCTGAGGATAGTCTATAAATCACCACAAAGTTGTTTAGCCAATTAACAGGAATCTTGGGGGATTATAAAGCTTGGTGCAGCAACTTCACATTTAGGGTAGAATAGAATTAATTAAATAAAGCCCATATTTTTTTCTTTTCCTGCTGAGTTCATAGAATGCACCGAGCACCATCTGCTGGTGGTTCGTTTTTCAAACTTTATTAGCAAACTAGTCATTAGAAATTGAAACTAGGTTTTTATACACCAAAGAAAATCAAAGTGTATCCTTGTTCTATAAACACAATATTTTTCATATAAAAGTGTTTTAATATAAAATCACTATGTGATCATTCTGAAATTTGCTTTAAAATAGAGAAACAGTAACTTTTCAAATAAAGAATGAGTTGAATTTCCATATTTTAGAATAGATCATGTTGAGAGCTTTAGATAGAGAAAAGGTAATAAATTTATTTGGTTTCACTAAATTCAATCATGACATGAAAAATCCATTTGGTCCAAACCCATGCCAAAAACAACAAAACCACTACTATTTCTTTGTGTGGATCTGGAAACAGTTGAGCAGTATGGAAGTTTAATATTAGCCATTTTCGCACATTAAATTATAAGTGAAATTATGTCATAGTTTTTTGTTAATTTTTGTTAAAAAAAAAAAAAAAAAACCAATATGTTAACATATTCAAATTTGCTTACTCTTACTCCATATCTTATTTTTTAATTTTAAAAATCTCCATGATTAAAGAATCTCAAAGTCTGGAAAAGGTAGGATAAAAGGGAAAACATAGTGCTTCTAGAAAGAATTCTATCTGACACAATTAGTGTCTATGAAGATTCTTATGATATTTAAATTCTATGTAAAACTTTTGTTCTAATATTTTATGTATCTGAACTTAAAAGAACATGGTAACATCCGTTTTTGCCTGCATTTCAGTTCCTCCATAACCCATGCAGAAAATTCGACCCCATTGTTCTCCATTAACTTTCTTCTCCAGACCAGGCACAATAAGAAACAAGTGCATGAGTGTCCCTTACCAATTAATAACTGCAGTTGTTATTGTTATTATTTCTGTTGTAGTTAACATTAGATTTTAAAGAAAAATAATTGTGTATGGAAAAGCCCTTAGGAAAACAAACAAAAAAATTCAACCATTAATTGAAATTATATGTTATAATAAGAAAACTTGACACAAATTGTTGCCTGAGAATTTGAGCCTTAGCCATAATTGTTCATTGTTCGTCATAATACATAGTCAGCCTATAGTTTCCCTTCACTATAATTTCAAGTTCTTATGGAGGATAACATGTTTTCTGAAAAAGGGATAACTTGAAAAAGGAACATACTCTGGGCAGCAAAGGAATATGAGAAAAGTAATACATAAATATGTATCTTAATTTGAACATCAGGGCAGTGTGTATGTTTAATACTGTGTGTTTTTGAAATAAATAGTATACTTTGTGGATATAAAGTTAGGATAAATATATTTAGTAAAAATATTAAAACTTAATAAACTTTGTGAAGGCATAGAATGATGTTGGCTATCAGGAGAGAAATTTCCAGAAAATCAAAATGCCAAGGGATTTAACCCCTTTGCCTAGTTTCTTCCTTCTGTAGATGCATCTGGTGAGTACTCACGGGACAGGATTTCTTCTAAGACCAGGGAGTTTCTGACCATTGAACCTACTGAGGTTGAAACCCACCTTCTGAAAGGAGAATTTGGTCAGAGGACTGCAAATGCTTGGAGGGGAAAGAAAATGGAAGCCGTCCATCTGTGGGGCAGACTAAGCATTGCAGGCACAAGGCTGTGCCAGGTGCTTGGCACTTCCACTCCACAGACTCCAACATCCCACCTTAGGCGTCTATACTTTTAAACTGACTCCTTGGAAACATTTAATGAACCTCTTAGAAAAAAAAAGAAAGAAAGAAAGAAAATAATACAAAACAAAAAAAGAATAACAGAAATGGATAAGCTGAAAAAAGAATAGAGAGGTTCATTTCCAGCCTGGTGCTTGGGACTTTCGTCAGGATACTGCAGTGGATATTTCACTGAGCAGTGGAAAGAGGAAAGACAGAAATTAAAAACAGCCTCCTGTGATCAACTTGGATAATTTATTCCTCTGCAGAGCAGCAGGCACAGTGTTTCATTTTTTCCCCTCCCCTCTTCTTTTTCCCTCCACCTAATTTCTGAGCATTCCCAGGCTAGTCAAGAATGAAAATTAAGCATACCCAACACTCGGGTCATAATGAAAGTGTGGATTGCACACAGATTATTCATAAGCTTGCAAGTCGTGTATTTTTGTGGAGATTTCCTCCCTTCTGCTCCTGATTGCTGATGAAGAATGGTATTTTAATAGGCAGATGGTAAAGACAATTACAGTTAGGAGCTCAGCTGGGAGTTACTTCAGTTTATTGCAAATTATTAGTTGATAAATGCTTTTGTTTACAAGCACAGTCTTAAGCAGCTTTATAATCAGTTTATCAGACACAGGCAAAATTTTGACAGCTCGCCTTTGGGGTGTAATGTCACCCCTTGGCTGGTCATTTAAAATCGTGATGACCAGGCAGCCAGACAATCAGATGGGCTACCTCAGTGCATCATTGCAAGCTTCTGTAGAGCCATGGTGCAGCACGCCTTGTAGGGACCAGAGCAAAAAAAAACAGAAATGCTGAAAAGAATCGTGAGCAGGCTCTTCTGTTTGAAATCCCCTAAAAACACAGTACCTATATACCTGAGTCTTAAGACCTCCAACACATCAGTTTAGAAGGCATAATCTTGTTGGTTGGTTTTTCCAGGCAGCCCTAAATACCTTTTTATTCAGGGGTCAAAACTTTCTGCACTGCACTTCAGCAGAAATCTAGAACTGACCACAATGATACTGTTTACTTTTCAGGAATGGATTTTGGGTGCTTTGTAAAAAGGAAAGAAAGTATCTCAATGAAACATTTTTCTTACAGGAAAAAAAAAAAATAGGTTATATGGAGGGAATATAAACTGGAAGCCAGAACACTTAGTAGGGATCTATTACAAGCTTTGGCCACTGATAGTGTCTCAGAGAGTTGGGGAGCTTAGGAAACATGCTCGTTTAACCAGCTGCCTTCAATTTCCTTGTCTATAAAATGGGAGGATAATATTTCCTATTTGTCACATACCTACTTTCTTTAGATTAATGAGGGTGTTTCATGTTTCTTTGTTTCTGAGTTCTGCTCAAACCAACATTATCTGTGAAACTTATGCCAAATAACAGAGCATATATGGTATTTGAGATGACAAAGTCACAGATGCTACATTAAGCTTATTTCCAAAATAACTTGCAGAAAGAGGGTGCTGCAGTTTAGTATATTTACGATATATCATTTCAAACCTTTCTAGCTTTTTTGCACACAGTTTATATCCTGAGGTGTTTAAAGATGTATACGTGAAAGGATTCTCTTCCTCATAAAACTATCCATAATTCATGTTTATGTACTATTACTTTTCACTCTAAGAAAGGTAACTTTTGTGTGCTTAGTCAAAGCAAAGATATTCAAGTATATACTACATATAATAGCTCCTAAAAGTCATTTTAGTTTGTAACTACTGACTATTAATCTCTATGTTTTTATTTCCTGGAATTTGAGGAAGTTTTCTTGAGCGAATAGAGAACTAACTACTGAAGTCAGAAGTCAAATTTCATAGCTGGAATTATATTCAACTTATCCTCTAAAATATTGACATAATACAGTAAGATCTTTGAATATATGATACCACCTGATACATTTAAAATTATATACAACATGAAAACAATCTTTTCTTCATCTCAGAAATATGTTGTTTATTCATATCTCCCTGCCTCTTTTTTTTATCTTTCTAATTATGTCTCAGTTTCTCCATTAAGATTCTAAAGTCATCAGAATAGAATAAACTTCATTTAAACTGACCATATGGTTTAGTAAAGTTTGTCATTTTAAAGATCCTTTGGCATAAGTTTGCTTAAAAACAATTGGGAGAATACCAAGATGTAGTTTTTATCCTAACTACAGCATCCAACAAGCAGTATTCAGTTCCCAATTTTACAGTCCTTAAGCATTTAAATGTTCTATGGACATCAGAGGAGGCTGCCTACAGAAGAGTTGAATGAAAGCCTTGTTATCTGAAATTATAAATTGGGTTTTAACATAAGACCATAAAAAGTTTTGTTTTGTTTTCTATGATAAAGTTAATAAAGGATAAAGAGTACATTTGGCAAGTAGTTCTGTCATGTGTCCATCCCTCTTGATTGGAAAAGGCAAAGCAAAAAAATCTGTCCTCTCCTTTGGCTCAGATATCAAAGGCACACCCCAGAGTTGCTGGACAAGTCTGACTTTTTTCCTGCTCCCAGGAACTATTAGGATGTTCTATAAAAAGACGTCAGAAGTGCCAGCATGGAAAAGTTGAATACCCCACATTGCCTATATGGTAAGAATGAAAAATGTTAAAGATTATTTAAAAACAAGAGAGACATTTGCAAAATGCTTTTGATTTATTGCTCTGTATCGTGCAGATCTTTATCAATTATTATTCTATTTTATTCAGAAACTATTGTAAACTATGAGTTGGCATGTTGCTGCATACGGAAAAGAGGCATTAATCAACTCAAATAAACAAGTGCATAGATCTATCTAACAACTATGAAGTAGTTAATACATTTTTAAGCAATTTTATTATAGAAAGAATGTCTAAAAAGAGTAGTGCTTAATTATCTGGACTCCTCTGTGCTGGGCTCCCTTTTGATTGTATTAATGAAGCAGCTGGCCCATTGTTTCCCTTTAATTCCTCTATTGTTTTAAGAATATGTCACAGCTCTTTATTCTTTTATCAGGTGCTGTGCAGGAGGATCCGCACAATACCTCATATTCCTACTGTATTTGCCAATGCACAAAGAAACCTCCAAAGCGGTTTTCAAAGAAGGGGCACACATAATTTATAAGTCCTATTCCTTGTACTACTCCACTGTCAAGAATTTCAACAGTATTGAATTTGAATTCATTATAAAATTTGTATTAAACAATGTGGCTACGTATAGATGTATGTGCTGTGTTAATGTCTAAACCCTGAGATCTAGGCAGTAACACATGTGATGTCGCAATGGGGCCATTATTTAGCTTTTAGGGAACTATTCTGACCAATTGCTTCCCAGTTAGGAAACAATATAAACTTCAGAAGCAGGCATCACATTGGATTTCGAATTATTTAGTAAAACTAAAGAAAAGTTAATGGCCAAACAAATAAATATCCCATTTCCTCCACCTCCAGAAACGTGTGTGTGTGCAGTGTGGTCACGCACATGTTAAACGGCCCATTTATTCCTCCAGAGAGAGGTATCATAGCTTACTCCATAGACCAATATGTAATCTTTATTAACTAAAGGCCTGGCCATCAATTGACCATCTTTTTTATCATATGTGTGAAAGGGAAAGACTTACATTAGTGCAAAAGTATCAGTATATATCTTAAGAAATAAAAAATGCCAAAACAGTTTAGTATATTGTATAACATATTTCTATGCCAGAGCTATTTAAAAATGGTGGTTTATTTATATGTAATTACGTTTCCCCCAAATTTATATGAAAACCACTAATTATCCATAGTAAAACAATCTCGAGGGTCTGATTCACATAGGCGTTTCTCTTTTTTACACATGCAAGGTACAAAACTTTTTTTCTTTGTTGTTGTTTTCCCTCCTGTCAAATGCCTGCATTCTGGAGGTAGTTTTATTGATTTTTTTTCCTGAAGTTCCCTGTCGAAAGGAAGTGATACTTAATGACTTAATGCTATGTAGTAAAAGTTACCAGCTTCAACTTTTAAAATATCCTTAGAAAAGCCATTAGAATATTATTATTGAAAACCACCATTTCCTTTTGTATTTTTAGGTGAGCCTATGTGGGTTGTTTTGGGTTTTTTGTAGCTTAAAATAAAGTTTCTCACTCATATCCCTATCTATTTGCTTGAGGCTGCTTATCCTTCTACATATTGAGGCAGAGTAATACCAAATCTAAATTTGATTTAATTGGTTCAATTTGCTATTTATTTTTATGCTAAGTTTAGGTCTGTATCTTGATGAGCCCAGACATAGTTGTGCTTGAGGTTTACAGTTTCACGTTGCTTGCATTTCCTTATTTTTACAAAGCAGGAGTCTACCAGTCACACAGATAAATTAGAAAGGAATATGTATAGGCATAACACATGGGAAAGATTTCTTAGCATGCTATGTAATTATTAACCTGATTTTTTACCATTGTAAGAAGCCATGAATTGCAGATAGCATGGACGAAGCTAAATGCTTTTATACTGGATAAGTTTTGCTTATGCAGAACTCTATAGGTATGGTCGAACAATATAATTGAAGCTTTGTCAGCTCTGTAACCTAGCAACAGATAATACTGTTAGGTTACTGAATTGCTCCTGGTTGACAAGTAGGAGTATTTTTGTGTTTATCGTGTTTGCTAATGATGGGATCCTTTCCAAAAGGCTTGTCTTAATCTTAATTAGAGTTTATCAGCAGAGGTCTGCATGACATTGTGCAGACACTGATTTCATAAATAATAAAAAGTGCAAGTGAAAAATTGGGCAGGATGGGGGGATAGTTAAGGCCACTGCCTCTAGTAAGAAGAGCATGAGTTCCAAAATATAATCAAGTTTGAACTGTGATTTTATTCTTTATTCTCGAAACTTGTCGTACACTTCACTGCAGTTTTGACAGCAATTATGAGAAAAATTTATGAGCTTCCTGTTAGGAACTGTATCTTTTTGTACAAGAACCTTGATCAAAAACATTTCTTAGAACAGTAACTACATTTTCAAGAACATCAAGGCCTTGGTAGTTATCACTTTCTATGGAAATTTGACTGTTTGTCCTTTATTTTGTGGAGTGGGGTGTAGGTGAGGAGACTGGGAAGAATGTATTTGCAGCTTAAGAGGCAGACAAAGAATCCTAAAATAATCTTTCTATTTGGTGGAAGCAAGGAAGGTATCAGATAGCTGCTTCAGTGCCTGATGTCATTTGATAAAGATTCCATGCCCACGAAGTAGGAATGTGATTTTTTGCTCTGGTTTGCACAATATGATAGTGCTACAGTTTTGTTTTTTTTCATGGATGCAATATTATTGATCATACTCAATCATAATTTACATATTTTTAAGTAATCAGGAATTAAACACTGTAAAACAAAATAATGTTTTAAAATTTACCAAGTTTCTAATTGGCTTATTTGGTTGAAAGATGATGTTGAGTCACTAGAGCCTTTCTTTACCTCTCTTTCTTGATCATTTCATTCTTCATTGCCACATTCTTCAAATATCAAGAGGAAAGGGGGAATTGAAAGCTATTTTCAGGTGTCTGAATTTCAGATTTTTTGAGTTTCAAAATGCACAGCCCTCTTCTAAATTGCCTGAATACTTCTAGGAAACATTTGATTACCAAGAGACTTTTGTGTTTATAGATCCTGTTTTAGTTTCCTAGCTGATAAAAGAAATATCTTACTATGGGTTGGCCTAAACAACGGAAATTTATTGGTTCATGATTTTGAGACCAGGAGAAGTCCAAATTTGAGGTATCAGCGAGATGATGCTTTCTCCCAGAAGACTGTGGCATTCTGGGAATGGCTGCTGGCAATCCTTTGTCCTTGACTTTTCTGTCACGTGGTAATGCTCATGGCAGCGTCTTCTCTTTTCCCTTTCTGGTTCTGTTGACTTCCAGCATCTGGCAGCTCCCCGTGGCTTCTCTCTGACTTTCACTCTGCTTATAAAGGACTCCAGTAATCCAGATTAAAGCCCAGCCTACGTCAGCTGGACTACACTTTAACTGAAGTAATGTATTGAAGAGATCTTATTTACAATGGATCCACACCCACCAGAAGGTGGACCAAGACCAAGAAATGTTCAAACTGGGGTACACAATTCAATCCACCACAGTTCCTCACTCATTCTACTCTCTAAAAACTGTATTTTCCCCTATGTCAGTGATTCATAGCCCTAGAGGCACATTAAACCCTCTGGAGAGCTAAAAAAGACTGATGACGAGCATCACTCCCAGAGAATTCCATTTAATTCATCTGGGGCAGGACTCAGGAATCACTGTTAATTAAAAGCTGGCCAGGTAAATCTATTGTATAGTCAAGATTACCAGCTATGGTTATGTTGAATTTTGATGTCCCTTTTAGTGTCCAGCTCAACTTACAATTTAAATGGGAAACTGGGTAAATACTATGTTTTTATTTCATATTAGAAATGAGTTTAATATAAGCAAAGTGCTTAGAGCACTGCCTGGCACATAGTATTTTTAAAATATTAGCTATTATTATTATTTATTAGCTAAGTTAGAAGATAACGTGGTTGCCGATGTGGCTCAGTGGTTAAGTGCCAGCTTCCCACGTATGAGGTCCTGCATTCAATCCCCGACCCTGGTACTTCAAAAAAAAAAAAAAAAAA
>JAQZBX010000448.1:0-110387 GCA_029593785.1 Cabassous unicinctus | reverse complement strand
AAAAAAAAAATTAAGGATAAACTCAAGAACTGAACTCTGGAAGATGGTGTAAACAAATTTGAAAACATAGCTCTTTTTTTGGTGCATGGAAAAAAAATACACCTAATGTAAACTATGGTTAATAGTTAATTGTATCTTAATTATCTTTCATCAAGTGTAAAAAGAGTAACTGCTGTTTAAAAAAAGCAAAATTACAAAACTGTGCTATTATCATTTGTATCAAATATTTCATATCAATGCAAGGTGTTGGTGTTAGGGTGTTGTATAGGAATCCGGTATTTTATGCATGATGTCTGTAAACTCACAACTTTTCTAATAAAATTTTAAAAAATAAAAAAGTTAAAAAAATAAAAAAAATCAGCCAGATCTTATTCCCAATTCAGCAATGTGGACAGCTAGCCAGAAGCAGTTTTCCTGTTAAAATACAACAGATGCTGTGTTTCTTCCTTGTAAGGAAAGAATTTCACCACATTTAGTGCACGGAAATTTGGCATTGCACAATCAGTTATGTAGAATGACACCTGAACATAATTTATTTGCACGCAAAAAAAATAGTTTGCTTAGTCGTGTTTAGTAGCAAAAAATGTTTTCTTCATAAATAAAACGTGTTGCCAATTGTCAGGAGAGGGCAGGTTATGCTAAAAGAAAAACAATTCCCAAAACTCTGTGGTTTAAAACAACAGACATTTATCTCTAGTGAAATTTACGTATCCAAAGCAGAACTTCAAATGGGATTCTTCTCAGCAAATAACTCTGAGACCCAAGATGACAGAGGTTCCATGTTTCAAGAGCATTTGTGACTGCTGAAGCAAGGAAAAGAAATGTAACAAATCACACTCCAAGTCTCAAAGCTCATAATGTCGGCAAAGAAGTGGCATTTATGAATTCTGACTTCATTTAATTGGCAAAAGGAAGTCACAAAGTCATCCTACCTAACTCCTCTGGGAGGTAGGGATGTGCATTCCCATCATGTGTCCCAATGAAGAATTAAAATATTAAGAAATAGCTTGAATGACTATTACACCAATGATTTAAAAGTTTAATAAATCTCCTAACCAATGTTCTTAAAGGATTGTGTTTGATTGAATTAATATATATTTACTCACTATCCACTAAGAATAGAATAAAAAGCTATATGAGAAGGATAAAAATGAAATAGCTCCTGTTCTAACATATTTAAACAAGACCACTACTACCATCATCTTCATCAAAGCTAATACTATCAGCTAATGTTAACTACTATCTCTGTGCCTGGCACTGTTCTAAGGGTTTCCATGGCACCTGGATATCTTACATCTCTACATGCAACCCGAAATTATCACCATTAATTTGAGATCAAATTGTCCTTAATTTGAGATCTGATTCCTCCAAACAGCACTAAAATGTGAATATACCATTTGTACAGTTTACGCTATGTACAGCATTCAACTCATATGAGGTTGTTTTTGAAGCCACTTGACCAGCAGACAATGTAGCACTGAGGGATCTGGTGATAAAATAAAATAATAATTTTTAAAATTTAGGGAAAATGTAAGAGCTTTGATTATGGCCCAGAGAAAACACAAACTCAGATGGACTTTAATGTGAGCCGCATAGGTGAGTTTGGGGGCCCTTAGAGGATGGCAAGAGAAGGATGTCCATATTTTTAAGGAAAGGAGGTTTATAGGTTAAAACTGCACAAAAGTTTTAAGGGTAAAAAAGAACATTAGGAAAAACAACACTACTGTCACTTTGTATATACTCTGTCATATTGTTCCACAGAGGGGAAAGATTTGTACATATCCACCTACATTTTCCTACCTGAATGCAGATTATAGGAACTATAAAGTAAGCCTTCTATTGTAATAATGTCCTCACAATGCTAGGAAGAATAGAAGCAGCATGACGGATTTAGCTTAGATATAAATAAAGAATTTGTTGTCAGTAAGCTTTGTTAAACACTAAGCTTTGTTAAATATGAAGAGCTATTGTGGAATGTCTTTCTCCAGAAGGTTTTATTTACTAAATGGAATTTTTTCATCAGGAAAGGTTTTAAACAATCCTGCCTAAAGTTGGCGAGATGGATTAGCTTGATTAAGAAAAGAAAACAATCTAAAATCTCCAGTAAGTGCCTACGTTGTTGTGGGTTAAATGTATGCCCTTGAAGAGATTAGACCATGAACTAGATAACCTGCTGGAGTCCCTTCCAAATGTATGTTTGGATGATTACAATAATTACATTCAGTTGGGGGTAAATAGCTCCTGTTAATTATGTGTGTGATAATTTTCTTAACTTTATGGCAAATAGATTACCTATATGGCAAAATATTTCAAACTATGGTTGCAATGGTGATGAACAAACATAGAAAGATTTGGACTATTACAAACAAAGTCTAAGGCTAATTGTCAATCATGTATGGCTTCATTATATAAGGAAAAAAAAACCTTTTTTGCATTTCCTACTCTTCTACAATTGCATTCTAGATCAAATAGAAATATCACATCTCATATTAGAGATAACTAGCTCTGAAATAGAACATCTTACCAAAATAGGAAGAAGAATTATAATATTTAATGTTTATCATTTAAAAAGTCACAGTTTGTCATACTTCAATACTTTTTAGTAAGATTCTAATAAGTGAAAATAGCTATCTAACTGCTCCCAGTCTACTTATTCAACATTATTCTCTGCTCATTTTTCAGAAATTCAGTTTCCTCCTAAAAATCCATTTCAACTTCCACATTAGCCTAAGCCTGCAATGCCCTCTTCCTTGATCTCTCTCTACTCAAATACTATCCATTGTTCAAGGCCCAGATGAGATCCTAACTTCATCAAGACACATTTTTCAAATATTCCCAATCACACTCTTTACTTTCTTTAATTCAATAATTAATTTGGTTAAAATTCTAAAACATGTTAAACATCAATGTCTTAAGTAGAAAACAAAGTGCAAAATACACTTTTTGCATATTTTAAAATATTTACAATAAATAGGCACACAAATTTCTCTTACTCACTGAATTATTTTTATATTTTAATGTTTCATTTCTCTACTAATCTTCAATTTGCAACAGTATTTATACATAATCCTCCATTGTAAATGGCTTATTTCCATTTCAAATACGATGGCTAATAGTTGCCCTAAGGTTATCTATAAAAGGGATGAAACTAACCCCACCTAATGTTTTCCCATAACTGTGTCACAGAGTATAAAGAGCTTCCAATTCTTTTACTGGAATTTATAATTTGGATACATTGGTAACTAAGGGATTTTATGAAAGAGGAAATTGTAAATCACTGCTTGATGGGTTTCTTAAAAAGGTCATTTCATGTACTAGATCTTACCAAAGATTCTGATCTAGAATTCATATAGAGTAGACATTATTCTTTAACAACAACAATATAATCATATCAACCTAAGAATAACTAAATGTATGAAAAATGTATTTGAGAATAATTTTGTTACTATCTGTGAATAGAATATTAATGACTCTCTTAGTCTAGAAAAACATTCTTTGATCCCATTGAATTATAACTTACCCACATGTGTCTTGTATAGAATGGCCATCCACAAATGGCTAGTGATCAAAGCACGACTCGTTCATTCATATATTTATTGAGTTCTTACTCTTTGCCAGATATTGTGACTAGTGTCTGGGTTATAGTGATGAATACAATATGAAAGATTTTCTCATAGTGAATTTAATAGATAGACAATTACAATAGAGTATAAAAATGGTTACAGCTCATGCATAGAGTGTTACTTAGTTTAAGAGAAGACTGGCCAAGGGATGTCAAGTCAGACCTAGTCCTAAAGAATAAACATGTATTAATAGTGAGCAGAATGAGCAGCAAATGAGGAAAGAAATGGAAAAAGGATTCTAGGAAGCAGAAGCAGCATATACAAGGATCTGGAAGCAAGAGAAGCTTGTCATATCTCCAGAATGTCATGCAGTTCAGTTTCACTGGAGATTGGAATTCAAAAAAAGATACATGATGAGAGAGAGGGAGAAAAGTAAACACAGTTCAGATCATGAAAAGCCTAGTGTATCATGCCAAGAAGTGTGCGTTTTATCCAGAGGATCATGTGTATCATTCCAATAAAGAGTTATTTTGGGGAGGGAAATGAGTAGAATTTGCATTTTTTAATGATCACTCTGCTTATAGTATGACAAGTAGACTGTACTGGCAGTAAAGATATCAGTCAGAAGATATTACAACAAAGCATTTGAACAAAAAAAATAAAAAATAAAAAACAGTACTTGGGCCAGAAAGATATAAATGAATTTAAGAAGCATTAAGGAGGCAGAGTTCCCTGGATTTGATCACTATCTAACTAAATGCAGTTAGCTGGGCTGTTGGTGGTTGGAGGCTGGTAAGAGAGAAAGCAAGATCAAGGGTCAATATGACAGGGCCAGGTGAGTTAATAGGTGCACCATTCTCTGAGATAGGAAACATAGGAGGAGCAGTACCATCAGTGGGGAAGATAGTGAATTACGTTTTGGATATATTGAGTTTGAGGAGCCAATGGGAAGGATAGTTAGTACACAATTGTGAAGAACTACATATACAAACCATGAGGGAGCTGTTTCCTAGATTTTTCCATTTGCATTCCCTTTCCTTTCTCCCTTCTTTGACTGATGTCTAGAGGTTAGGAATGTGCATACATACCTCTCCACCACCCTTGGGAAATTTGCTTTACTCGTCACCTACCATTTATGGTCAAGGTGGGGCGATATGTGATGGAGATGGCACCAGCATGGGAGTGGTGAGAAATCAGAGTAAGAAAGGTAATAGGGAACTGGCAGAATGAACACTTGTGAGTACCTACTAAGAATCAAGATTTTAACTATGAAAGCTGTACTATCCATTTCAATTGCAGTTGAGAAAATTGATATTGATGGAGGCTACGTAATTAACCCAAATTTACAGTCAGAAAGTAGGAGACGAGGTTCAAACAGGTTTCTTGGATGAAGATGAGATCTTCATCTTTTCTCTGACATTACAGCAGCTGGTTACCTTAGTCTTGGTGATAAGTATGCTTGCTGACGTTATTTCCTCTTTCTAGACATACTGCTTCATTCGGGTATTAAGTTTGTAGAAATTCAGGTTTAATAGCAATAGCCATCACGTCCTCAGACATCCATTTTGTCATTTGAATGGTCTTGCCACTTGCACAGGAATAAACAAAATTGGTTGACTCAAGTTTATTCCCTCTTAGACAGTGATTGATTAAGAATGGGTAAAATTTTACATTGTGATTTTGTTTTCTCTATTCTTTGATAAGTGACTAGCATCCTTTTTGGTTAAAATGCAATAGTGTTATGGGCATTCTAATCATAAATATCAACATGAAAGACAGTTTAACTTGGTATTAAGGAGAAAGTGAACATAATCCATAGTTGGTACCCAGAGATAAATACACTGGGATAAATTTTCAGAATTTTTTCATGCACACATGTGAATGTATATTTTATAAACATGAGATTATGCTATAAATGGTTTATCAAACACCCTTTTTGCCACTGTAAATGATGCTGTAGACACCTACACCCACAAATATGCATATATATGTGTATATACACATACACTTTTATTATCTAGTGGTTCAAAGAGTATATCTACCTTACATATTGATAAATGTTATAAAATTGCCTTTTAAAAAGCCATAACTCTCTCTGTTGGACTCATTATTTTCTTTCAATATAGTAATACCTGATATCACAAGATTTGCAGGTTTGGGAGTTATTTAATCTATTTTGGATAATTTTGTTTATTTTTGTCCTGATCCATTATGTGTTAAATTCATGATGTAACTCTCAGTAGGTAATTGTACTAGTCAGCCAAAGGGGTGCTGATGCAAAATACTAGAAATCTGTTGGCTTTTATAAAAAGTATTTATTTGTGGTAGAAGCTTACAGTTACCAGGCCATAAAGCATAAGTTATTTCCCTCATCAAAGTCTACTGCCACGTGTTGGGGCAAGATGGCTGCCAAAATCTGCCAAGAGTTCAGGCTTCTTGGGTTCCTCTCTTCCCAAGGCTCTGTTTCTCTCCAGGCTAAGCTACTGTGCTCTCTCCACAAGACCAGTGTAGACTATCAGGTAAACGGCTCTGTCTCTCTCCCTGGGGCTTCTGCCATGTCTAAGGAGCCGTCTCTATTCCTGTGTTCTTCTCCTCTGTGTTCACTTCCCAGGCTCCAGCTCAAAACTCCAGCATCAAAAACTCCAACTCTGTCCTTTGCCAAGTTTTTTAACTGTGAGTCCCCACCCACCAAGGGACATGGACTCAATGCCCCACTGACACGGCCCAATCAATGTCTTAATATAATTTAATCAATTAAAAGTGATACCTCTGACACACCAGTTTACAAACATATCCAATAACTATTTTTGGAATTCATAAACAATGTCAAGCTGCTACAGTAATTTAATTTTGTTTCATAGTCTAGTGATCATTTACCTAAAATGTAGATTCATCATACAGAGTTGACAGATTTGCCTAAATAAATAAACAGCAAAATTCCAGTTAAACAAGAATAACTTTTAGTTTAAGTGTGTCACATGCGGTATTTGTGACATATCTAGATTAAAATATTATTTATTGCTTCCCTGGAGTTTGCTTAACTGAGCACCCCATCTTTTATCTGGCAACCCTAAATTTGAGTCATTGGCTTATGAAGATCTATTATTAATCCCTGTTTCTGTCATCTCAAATAGACCAAGACATGTATTTGCTTTTTTTTCCCATGTATTTTGTTTTCCTTTTTGTCTTTGTATTTGCCTTTAACAAAAATGAGAAATAAAGAAATTATTGGTGGTGTCCACTGGAAACACTGTATTGAGAAGGATTCTGAGGTCATGCCTGGTATAGTTAGGTAGGAAAGAATACCCGATCCATTAATAATGTCTGCTATGTATATACTAAGGAGAAATAATCACACCTGCCTTGAATTTGCCACATCTGAAAAAAATCCTTTCTGATCAAATATTATTTGAAAAGGTGAAATAAAGCAAAGTATACAAAATAGAAAAAAGTACAACTACTGGAAAGAGGAAATAAAATTAATTGTGAATAATACAATAATATACCTAAAATCAATTAATTAGTTTTTAAAAACAAGTCTGTTATTTTATCCAAACCCCTGGAAATGGTGCCACTGTATTCAGTAGGTACACAATAAAGGATTAAGCACTTGCTAAACAGTTAAATAAATCCTGAGAGAGAAGGAGGAGGTTCTCATCTTTTATGCCCTACATTGATCAGAATGCACAGAATGAAGTAATAGAAATGAGAGATTTTTCTATAGTCTGTAAGATTGTTTACAGACCTTCAAACCAAAAATAATCCAAATCATGTATTATAAACATGAGTTTGTGAGATAATTTTTTCACTGACTTTGATGTTATTCATGAGTTATGTTTACTAACAAAAGACAAATCAGAATTTACATAATACCTAATTTTGACAATGGTGATGTCAATCAATCTTGCTTAAGGAAAGAAGGCATTTTAAGTGACCTTATGTCAAGGTGCTGTTTGTATAAGAATATGGTGGTTAAAAGGTGGAAAAATAATATTTTTCTCAATGTATACTATGAGGCTCCCAAAATACCTTCTTGCCTGGTAAGACAATTTTATTTTTAGGAATTGATCTCTAGTAGATAATCTGACTAGTGAATAAAGAGATATGTATGCTAATGATCACAAAATATAGTTTATATTAAGAAAATATAACTAGAAACAACTTAAATGTCCTGCAATAGAAAATTGAGTACATGAATTATTATACAGACAATGGAATGCTATATGATGATTTAAAAAGGATGAAGTCTATCTCTAATCCTCAGTATTGAAAGTGCTTTGTAGTATAGATAAAAACAGATTAATAAGCAGCACAATATGGATGCATTTTTATAAAAGTTACATGTGTTCAAATACAGCTACATATATGAAAGGATGTTTTTACACCAACATATTAACAACTATTAATGGTACTGGTAAGTATACATTGCGATTTCAGGTAGTTTTTTGTATGTGCTCCTTTATACTTTGCTTTTCTTTATTACTAGTAAAAGGAATAAAATATTTTCATTTTATAAAACTCTACTTGAAAAAATGCTACTTCATGTTTAACATGAAATTAAGTTTTGAAATTATATTTGCTTCATATTTTTAGAATATAGCTATTTTATATTACCTGAGATGGAGTCATTGGTTTAAAAAGAATTGTTTCATTTCTTAATCTAAAGGAAAATAAACATTGATAGTCTCTATAATATAATGTAGGGGAGGGAGGTTTTCATTTCTCCATTTCTTCATATTGATGAGATTATTATATTAAGTCAATAAAATATAAAGCAAAAGGTTGCCACTATCTCATCAATCAATGCACATAAATTAGAGAAAAAATATTATAATCAGATATGCTTGAAAGTACCTGAAGATAACTTACTGATAAATTGCAAAAAATACCCTCAAGATACCTTACAAAGTAAATGCAATATATACTATAGCAGTGAGTCTATCAAGCATTATCTTCTAAGATAATATAGATGTCCTTGTTTGTAAAATAGGTAAAAATTGTCAGTTAGTTATTGCTGTAATAATTGTATATAGAGATACATGTGGTAATTAGTGATACTCCTTATAATGATGATAAATGTTTTATTATTCTTGGAAATTTTCTTTCTCTGTATTCAAAATTTCAAAAGAGTGCAAACAACTTATAGAATAGTAAAATAAGAAAAACACATTTGATGAAGTTAATTTCATAATAAAAAGAGAAGAGAGGCTACAAATAAGTTTGGTTTAAATACAAGGTTTTCTTTTTTTAATTCAGAGTAAATGATGCATTACTTTTTAGCAGATAAAGTCATCTGCAGAAATATTTTTCTACAGCTTACTATTTTACTTGCAAGGAGTTAATGGAAAAAAAATATCCTGAAAAAATATGCTTCTCTTTTAGAACACAGGACCTTCCACAAGCACACAGAGAGACTGGCAAATCTACAAAATGACAGCAAATTAAAGTTACAAAATTAAGCAATCACAGCTATGATGGTATTTTAATTCTGCCATTCTGTTGTGGTGGCCATTCCAGATTCTTTTCAAATTAAAAAAAAAAACTGTTAAGACATTTAAGAAGTCTCCTGTTTATTTTAGCTGTAAGGAAAGATTTCCTCATATTAAAGAATTTCAAATGAACTTCCATATACTATAATTATACAATTTGTTCAATAATATTTATAAAGTAAACCAACAATAATATGTATTGGTCTACAGGGTCCTAGAAAGTCAAATGCATATATTTTACATATTATAATTTTTTAAAAAAATTAAGTGTGTGTTACACTTCCTTCAAATACTGACATTAGAAAAAGCCCAGAGAATGTGTACTTTAAATTTAAAAACTACTTTAAAATAATTTCTACAACAAATGCAAGTTTTGTAATTTCTAACTAACTAGTTTCCGGACAACAACAGATACACAGAAACTTAAGCAAATTAACTAGTGTTTGAATCCAGGGATGTCTCACATGAAGATCTTATCCTTTCTAGGGCACTACATGCTGTTACCAAGCTTTCAATCCACATCCTAAATTGGAGAGAGTACGAGAGGGTTTTCCTTAACTTCTACAAATAAACCACACAAGTGAAATAAAGGAAAAGAGCTGGCTTAACAGAGCCTTGTGAAAAACTCTGACAGCAATCTCAACATGAACCAATAGGATGGCATATTTGCCAAATAAGCAGCTGTCAGCTCAGGTGGCTTTAATAAAAGTCTCCAGTTCACAGCACCACTTGAACAAGGCAGGCATCTCTTGAGTGTTAGCTGCAGTGTGCCATTTTCAGAGGGGGCATTTAAAAAACAGGAGCATGATCAGAACGATGGCAAGCATAGTCAGGATAGCCATGGCATGAGGAACATTCACCAACCTACAAAAGGACTTAAAACATTAGGAGGTCTGTCATGATTTATGCCCTGTGGCACCAGAGGAAAAAACTAAGACTAAAAAGAACTGAGATACAGAAGTCAGATTTGGGATTGGGTAGGCAATTACTTTGTTCTCCTTGGCGAGTTCAAAATGGAATGGACTGCCTTCTCAAGTAGTCAAGTTCTTTTGTTTCAGAATACAAAAATTCAAAATAATGACCACCTGTCTGGAAGCCATAGGCATGATTACTTCATGGACTGGACAGGAATCACCAAAAAATCCTACCTTTAATGAAATTCTCTGATTTGGGTAAAATTCCACAAGCTCCATAAATTACAGTCCTTTTCTAATTAGTCATTCCCTTTGGATGGAATAAGATGCATAAAATGCTACGAGCATAATATTGGTCTTAATCACATAAGTACAATTACTGGTCTTTCCACATTCCATCAAAATTAATGCTTGCCCCTTCTCTGCTTTCCTTCTCTCCTTCTCTCCTCCTTCCCTTCTCCCTCTCTCACTCATTCTCTTTCTCTCAGGTGCTCTCATTCTCTCTTCTGCTCTCTGATTTTCTTTCTATCAAACACTTACTTAGTATTTGCAATGTTCCAGGCACTATTCTAAATTCCAAATGTCCTTTCAATTAGTCCTCATTCAATTAGTCAATCACAATTATGAGATAGGTGCTATTTATCATACACCTCTCTGAATGAAGATATTGAGTCAGAACAAGGTTAAGTAACTCGTCCAATAAATTTGTATCTGCCACATTTGTTTTCTAAATAATGTTTAAAAGTGGAAAAACAGCAATGTGCAAAATGAACTAATTTGTTTTGAGAAGCCAGGTATGAGAGAATGACAGCCAGATGAGGAAAACATTTTGCAAAACATCATTTACCTATTTTTTTAAAGTTCAGCATGAAAGAAAGATGACAAATTTAAATGAAATCATAAAATTAGGAATGGACCCACCCAAAATTATTTAGATGCCAAAGTAAGGCAATCCCAGCTGTTACTCTTTACTCTGGCTGCTATCCACACTCCCCACACTGCTCTTGCAGTATGGGGGAGTGTGGGCAACCGGATGCAGTAGCAGCTGGGCCTATTTGTTAAGGGAGGAGAAATGGTTAGTGAAGAAGACAAGGAAATTTCAGTGGCTGGCATTGTCAATGGAAATTTGGAACCTGGCTAGGGCAGCATAAAAAAAGAAATGCAACAAAAAAAAATTACAGCATTACACAAATGGCCACAAGTAGAGCACTCCCTGCACTAGTGCCTGCACTATCATGAATTTTATTCAACCAACAGCAAAACGAACCAATGGCATTTGTGTATTAATTTTTTCACATTACCAGTATTCTATACATTCAAAAAAAAAGAGACAATACCAAGGTGTATTCAAACTATCCAAGGGGTATAAATAAGCAGACTAAAAGGACAAATGGCAATTCTAATCTAAAACAAGAGAGTGCTGTTACTATATGTTTACTAACATAGAACTTTAGATGTCTAATAGACATAAATATGTACTAAAAAACATAACTTCATATAATAAAATCTTAGTGTTGAATTTATTTTACATCTCCTTAGACCAGGGGTTCTTAAAAAGGGGTCTATGAGTTTGAATTGAAATTCAAAAAAACATTATTCTTGTGGGGACATGTTAGTACAGGTGTGATATATTTATTAATAATACACAGTATAGTGTGGACTTAGTACAGGGTCTGTGGTTTTCACCTGACTGGCAAAGGGGTCCATCAAACAAAAAAGGTTAAGAACCTCTGCCTTAGACCAATACTGTAAAAGGTACCTAATGTGTTTCTGAATGATTACTGCTTTACTAGCATGTAGACCTTTTCATTGGTATCAACTCCCTAATTTTATTTTTAATTTTTATTCCTGTCCAATTTTATTTGATTTTAAGTCTTAGAGACTTCTTTTTTTCCAGCTCTGAAAAATTATTCTACAATCCTAAAATATATCAGACTTCAGTTTGGGCATACAGATTTTGGAGCAAGTAAAAAACATTTGGCAAAAAAATCTGTCGAAAGCAGTGCCCAGTACATAACTTTTGTCTTGTTTCTGAGAAATATAATGACAAAGATGCAATTATGTTCTTTTAATTGTAAGCACAATTGATTTAACTATAATATTTTCTTCTTATTATGGTTATCTAAATATTGTTACAAAGGAATTTTATTTGGAGAATTAAAAGGAAACTCAAGTCATTTTAATGTGTTGTAGAAGTTTAAACATATTCACTTCTTATAACGTAACAATATAGTAATAAAATTGATATTTGTTGGTGACTCCTGAAATCCATTCTAGTATTACATAGTTCTATCTTCTTCCTTTCTCCTCATTTTGGACAAAATACAAAGAAAATGCCCTGTTTTCCCATATTAATGGAAAGGTGCAATGATATGGATAATTGAGTACCCTAACAACTGAAAGAATAACATTTGACTTTGAAAAAAATTTTCTTTTTAATTTACATTTTAAACATGGTGGTAGGCTATTCTAAGAAGACACCATATGGTTAACTCAAGTTTATACAGACCAAACACTGCCAGCAAGCTCAACATTCTAGTATCCATTCTCAGCAATTATAAGTATTTGTCAGTTACCATTCATCTGGCCAGAAATATGTGTAGTATTTATGCATTGTGATAATGTCAAACTTGAAATTTATTTCTCCTTTCCTTTTCTCTTTCATTCTTCCTTTTTTTTTGCTAGTGATCAGAAAAAGAAAAAAATAGCTATGCTGGCTTCATCAATAATAATAGAGCTGTTTTCAAAAGGAATCATTTTTACATTGCACTTATTTCCCAAAAATTTTCCCTAAAAAAATATTATTTTTGCCTTGCTCGGAATGACTGAAATGATCCTGTTTTCTATATATTTATTTTAACACTTTGACAAAAAATTCCTAAAAAAGAAATAATCAGGTGCTTCCTCCACATTTGTTTACTTCTTTAAGCAGTAAAGAAGAATGATATATGTATGCTTTCTTCAAAATTAACTTTATTTTTGGCATTTCTGTCTATGTTTTTTAAATTTCCAGTTTCATGTTTGGTGCAGTATATTTGATTAATTATAGTGTCAAAAAAGGAAAAAACTCTCAAGGATACAGCATATTTCAAAATATACTGTCAATTGACTGATAAGTTATAAATGGCAATAATATTTTTATATGGCTTATAAATATAATAAAGTCTAAGTAAAATAAAATTGTCAGAGGTTCTTTCTCAATTACCTTCAGTTGAGAAATAAATTGAAAATAGCATCAACTGTCTTCTATAAGTATGCTTTTGTTTAATTACATAATTCAATTTGCATTTAATAAGTTAATTTCAAAATTATTGTTAGTAGCAGAGCATAAACAAACTATAACTATTGTTTTTTCCTCTCACTACTTTATTTATCATCCACCTGTCTGGATGAAGATATTGAGTCAGAGCAAGGTTAAGATTTTTTATTTAAAAATGAAAACTCATTTTATTTTTAAATGATAAATCCAAAGCACAAAGACAACATGGTCAAATTATTCATAAAACAACCTTCACAGAGAGACAAACTGATAAACACAAAAAGGCCTTCAGAAAATTTTTGTAAAGTCTCCTGCTTTTGGTTATATAGGGCATCCTTAAAAACAAACATTTTGGTTATTGCTCTTTCACAGTCCAGCCTTCCTTTGTTTTCTGCTTTGTCAATATTTCTTTACAGTTCATCCCTCTAGAAATGAAGGAGATACTACATTGGACTTTGGGAGATCATGAATGGAGAACATCAGAAGAAAAGATGAGTGAAATGTGACAACAATCACATGACTGGCCCAGGTGAATTCCAGCCACCCTCTGCCAAAGCCTGTTTTAGTTTCCCAGCTGCTAAAATAAATACCATATAATGGGTTGGCTTAAGAACAGGAATTTATTGGCTCACAGTTTCAGAGCTAGAAGGCTTGCCTCCTCCCTGGGTGGTATCTTCTGCCTGGCCGGCAATCTCTGGCGTTCCTTGCCTTTTCTGTTACATGGCATGCACAAGGTCTCCTTTCCTTTTTCTTCCAGATTCCATTGACGGCCTGCTTCTGGCCGCTCACCATGGCTTCTTCTTCTATGCCCAATTTCCTTTGCTTATAAGGACTTCAGCCATACTGGATTAAGGCCCACCCTCATTCAGTTTGGGCATGCCTTAACTAATAACATCTGCCACGGTCCTATTTGTGAAGGACACAATTCAATCCCCAACAGCCTCAAAATGTACCTTTCAATAATATATAGAAGTTTTCTGAAAAATTTTAAAGAAGTTCTGGCTTTCTCTTCAGAGCTTTTCCAATAGAAGTCATGAGACCAAACTAGGGTCTAATATTTTTGAGAACAGGCAGAAAAGTATTTTCATCCTTTTTACTGTCTTCTAAACAGTCTCCCCTGCATCATTTTATTTTCTACAATTTTTATTAAGAACATATTTGTATATGGCATACAACAAACAAATTAAGATCAGTAGTACTAATGTGAATAGAAATAACAACTAAATTCTATATATTAAGTATAGAATACACTTAATTATAATTATTTTACATTATAATGTATAATTATAAATAATTATATTGTACTATATATTTATTAGTACATAGTTTGTTAGATTCTAAGTATTCAAACAATAAAACTCAGTATACTTGCCTTCAAACCTTTCAAAATTTACTTGTGAATTTGCAGTAATCATATAAAGAAAATGAGAAATCCTTAAAGCCATATAGAAATAGAGACAACTTAATTTAGCATGAACAAGGAGCATTTGTAATACTAGTATGTGCTATAGAGCTATGAACACAGTGGAATTAAGTTAATTAGACAGTCAAGATTCTGGGAAAGTACAATGCATTGTATACAGTAGGATGACTGTGGGAGGATGGCATGAATGGTGGCAAGGCAGGGTAAGACATATAAAGACAATATGTTCACAGCTTCTTGGTCAGGCTCCTTATGGTCATATTCAAGATCTTAGGTTCTCTTTCAGTCCCAATTCCATATTTCTGTAGCATTTTAGTGTGTACGTGTATGTATATATACATAAAAAATATAACATTTAGTATATAACTTTAAATATATATATATAATATCCTGCTTTATTATGCCTTGTCTCCTTTTATAATTAGACCTGAAGCTTCCTGGAGGCAGGGTTTGGGTGGAGGCTATGTATATTTTTTTTAATGAAATTATTTTAGAATATTTTTAGATTTAAAGAAAAGTTGTTCAAATGGGTAGCTTCTCTTTCTACTCTAGGGTTTTATTTTGTTTTGTTTTGTGTTCAGTTTCCTCTTTGACACCTGGCTCCACTTATTCTATATCCTTGTAGTTGTCTGTTACCCCAAAAAATATTAAGGCCATAGAAAAGGAAAGAAAGGAAAAGAGAAAAAGAATTTTAAAAATCCCACACAAGATGGAAAATGTACCCTAAAAAAACCAGAAAGAAAAGTAAAAAATAACTAAGGAGTGAAAAATCATAAAAAATAAAAAGGATTAAGAATAAAAATTGTGGAGTAAAAAAAAAGAAAGAAACAAGATAAAAGATAGAATAAAATAAAAGACCAGAAAGATGAGATGAGAAGAGAAGAAAATGAGGACCTAACAAGAGGTGGAATGAAATAAATGCAAAAGAAGAGGGAAAATGAAAAAAAGAAATGAAATAAACTAAGGAGAAAATAGAGAGAAAAGGAGAGAAGAGAGACAGAAAAAAAAAAGCAACAGCTACAAAAAAAAAAAAAAAAAAAAAAAGGCTTCCCTCTCAGGCCACTTGAAATCTCTGCAGCTACCAGGGCTCACCAATCAATCTCCTTGAAAGCCTGCTCTCCCCAGGTAAGGTACCCAGGTGCAAAGAAAGGAATAAGGAATTAAATAAATAAATAAACAAACCTAAAAAACCAAAATCTCAGTCTAAATTCCCTGTCCTTAGGCTGTTTGTCCTTCAACTACCCCTGCAGTATCTAGGGTGCCTCCTCCCACCCCCTTTATCACTAGGGCCAGTAAGGATTTGTGCTTTGGGGGGTTGTTTTTTGTTTTGTTTTTTTCTGTTTGTTTGTTTTCTTTTTTGGAGGTACAGGGTATTGAATCTGGGACCTAACATATATTAGCAAGAGTTTAACCACTGAGTTCCACCAGCTCTAAGTTAGACTTCTAAAGGCTAACTTCCTCTGCCTCTGCCCACCCTTTTTTACCTCAGGCCAGTTAGGGCTTCTAACATTTTAGAACTCTCTCAGGCTGTAAGGACCTGTCAGCTTGCAGCTCACTGACACACCAAGATAAATAGATGCCTAGACACCAAAAAAAATTACAAGCCATACTAAGAAACAGGAAGATATGGCCCAGTCTAATGAACAAACTAAAAAAAAACAGGAGGAGATGCAGAATATGGAACAACTAATCAAAGATGTTCAAATAAATATCATGAATCAACTTAATGAAGTGAAGGAAGAGATAAAGGATATTAAGAAGACACTGGGGGAACATACAGAAGAAAAGTGCTGAGAGGGAAATTTATAACCATAAATGCTTATATTAAAAAGGAAGAAAAAGACCTAACTGCACACCTGGAGGAATAAGGAAAGGACCAACAAACTAATCCCAAAGCAAGCAGAAAGAAAGAAATAACAAAGATTAGAGTAGAACTAAATGAAATTGAGAATATAAAAAACACTAGAAAAAATTAACAAAACTAAAAGCTGGTTCTTTGAGAAGATTAATAAAATTGACAAACCCTTAGCTAGACTAACAAAGAAAAAAAGAGAGAACTTGCAAATACATAAAATAAAAAATGAGAGAGGGGAAATCACCACTGATCCCACAGAAATAAAGAGCATAGTAAGAGGATACTTTGAAAAACTGTTTGTCAACAAGATGAATAACTTAGATGAAATGGATAAATTTCTAGAAATACACAAGCAGCCTCCACTGTCAAAAGAAATAGAAAAACTCAACAGACCAATCACAAGTAAGAAGATTGAATTAGTATGGAGCAGATGTGGATCAAGCAGTTGAGCTCTCGCCTCCCACATGAGAGGCTGGTGGATTCAGTTCCCGGTGCCTCCTGAAAAAAGCAAAAACAAACAACAAGTAAAACAAACAAAAAAACCAACTCAGGAAAGCCAATGTGGCTCAGTGGTTGGATGCCGGCTTCCCACCTATGACGCCCCGGATTCAATCTCTGGCCCCCAGTACCTCAAAAAAAAAAAAGGATTGAATTAATCATCAAAAACCTCCCAACTAAGAAAAGCCCAGGGCCAGATGGCTTCACAGGTGGATTCTACCAATCATTCCACAAAGAATTAACACCAATCCTGCTTAAATTCTTCCAAAAAATAGAAGTGGAAGGAACATTGCCTAACTCTTTCTGTGATGCCAGCATCATCCTAATACCAAAGCCCCATAAAGACATTGCAAGAAAAGAAAATTACAGACCAATCTGTCTCCTGAATATGGATGCTAAAACTCTCAACAAAATACTTGCTAATTGTATCCAACTACACATGAAAGGAATTATACACCATGATCAAGTGGATTTCATCCCTGGAATGCAAGGATGGTTCAACATAAGAAAATCAATCAATGTAATACACCACATAAACACATTGACAGAAAAAATTCATATGATCATCTCTATTGATGAAGAAAGAACATTTGACAAAATTCAGCATCCTTGCTTGATAAGAACACTTCAAAAGATAGGAATCGAAGGAGATTTCCTCAACATGATAAAGGGTTACTATGAAAAATGCATTGCTAACATCATATTCAATGCTAAAGGCTTTTCCTCTAAGATCTGGAACAATACAAGGATGCCCACTGTCACTGTTTTTATTTTACACTGTGTTAGAAGTACTTGCTCAAGCACTTGGGCAAGAAAAAGAAATAAAAGGCATCCAAATTGGAAAGGAAGAAGTAAAAATCTCACTATTTGCAGATGACAGGATCCTGTATGTACAAAGCCCTGAAATATCTACAACAAAGCTTCTAGACCTGATAAACCAGTTCAATAAAGTGGCAGGATATAAGATCAACATGCAAAAATCAGTAGCATTTTTGTACACTAATAATGAGCAAACTGAGGAGGAAATCAAGAAAAAAAATTCCATTTACACTAGCATATAAAAGTATCAAATACCCAGGAATAAACTTATATAAAGATGAAAAGGACTTGTACACAGAAAACTACACAACTTTATTAAAGGCAATCAAGGAAGACCTAAAAAAAATGTAAGAATATTCCATGTTCATGGATTGGAATACTAAACATCATTAAGATGACTGCCCTACCCAAACTGATTTACAGCTTTAACGCAATCCCAATAAAATTTACAAGAGCATTTTTTAATTGAATTGGAAAAGCTAATTATGAAATTTATTTGTAAGGGCAAGCAGTCCCAAATAGCCAAAAACATATTGAAAAGGAAAAACAAAATTGGAGGACTCACGCTACCTGACTTTAAAGCTTACTAAAAAGATACAGTAGTTAAAACTGCATGGTATTGGCACAATGATAGACATTCTGACCAATAGAACCGAATTGAGAGTTCTGCTATATATCTCCCATATATAGTCAATTAGACAAGGTCACCAAGCCCACTCAACTGACACAGAATGGCCTCTTCAACAAATGGTGCTTGGAGAACTAGATATCCCTATCCAAAAGAATGAGAGAGGATCACCATTTCATGCCCTATACAAAAATTAACTCAAGTTGGGTCAAAGATCTAAATATAAGAGTCAAGACCATAAAACTCCTAGAAGATAATGTAGAGAAGCATCTATGAGATCTTGTAGTAGGAAATGGTTTCATAAATTTTACACCCAAAGCATGAGCAATGAAAGAAAAAATAGATAAATGGGATCTCCTCAAAATTAAAAACTTTTGCGCTTCAAAGGAGTTTTTTAAGAAAGAGAAATGGCAGCCTACTCAATGGTAGAAAATATTTGGTAACTACTTATCCGATAAAGGCCTAATATCCAGCATATATAAAGAAATCCTGCATCTCGAAAATACAAAGACAAACAACCCATTTAACAAATGGGCAAGAGATTTGAATAGACACTTTTCCAAATAGGAAATACAAATGGCTAAAAAGCACATGAAAAGATGTTCAACATCACTAGCTATTAGGGAAATACAAAGCAAAACTACAATGAGATATCATCTTACACCTATTAGACTAGTGGCTATTAAAAAGTGTTGGAGAGGATGTGGAGGAAAGGGAACACTTATCCACTTCTGGTGGGAATGTAGAAGGGTACAGCCATTGTGAAGGACAGTTTGGCAGTTCCTCAGGAAGCTAACTATAGAACTGCCATATGATCCAGTAACCCCACTACTGTGTATATACTTTGAAAGCAAGGAAACAAACAGACATATGCAAACCAATGTTCACAGCAGCATTATTTACTACTGCCAAAAGTTGGAAGCAACCCAAATGTCCACCACAGATGATGGTATATACATGCAATGGAATATTACTCAGCTGTAAGAAGGAATGCAGTATTAATACAAAGGGACAACATGGATGAACCTGGAAGAACTTATGTTGAGTGAAGTAAGCGAGTCACTGAAGGACAAATATTACATGACCTCACTGATATGACTTAAGCAAACTGAGCTGACTCACAGAGCTAGAGTCTGGAAGATAGGTTATCAGGAGAGAGATAAGAAGTGGAGTGGAGTGAGCCGATGCTCAACATGGGCAAAAACCATGAAATGGTGGAAGGGGGTGTTTGCGCAGTGGATGGGGTGGTGATGGTGCAAGGATGTCAGGGGGGTTGACGGTGCTGGAATGTGAGGAGGAGTAGAGTGGTGGGGTTGAATTGGACTATCCATGGAACTGGAGGGAGGGCTGGAGGAAGGAAGAGGTGAACTCTGAGGATTTGTAAGTCTATGGTTAAAATTGCAACTGTTGGAATTTCTTTTGGCAAATATGGCAGGAGAAGGTTACTGGTGTAGGGTGTAGGATATGTGGGATAGGGTGCACCTGATGCATGCTTCTGTGGAATATGAAAATGTTCATCTTGTCATAGCATGTTATCTCAGTGGGTGGAGACCCACACAATAAACAAGAAAACATTAAACTCCCATTCTGGGGAGTCCTGCTATGTTCTCAATTAGAGGGGCATGAATCTCTCCAGAACATAGGCAGTGACTAATAAAAAGAAAACAGACCAATATGTCAAACCCTCAATATTAATGCATGTAACTATGAACCTTATTCTTCAAAACTTGAAACTTCATGATTATCATAGGTTCCGAGGGGAGGGGGAGGGAAGAATAGTAAAGATGGAATATAGGACATTTTTAGGGCATTGGAATTGTTCTGCATGATCTTCCAATGACGGATACAGGCCATTATAAATTTTGTCAAAACCTATAAAAGTGTACGGTGCAAAATGTAATCCATAATGTAAACCATTGACCATGGTTAGCAGCAATGTTTCAATATTTGTTCATCAATTGTAACAAATGTCCATACTCATGTAAGATGTTATCAATATGGGAAACTGTGAGAAGGGAAGGGGGTGGGATATAGTGGAATACCCTATATTTTCTATGTGATTTTCTGTAACCTAGAGCTTCTTTGAAAATAAAGCGAAAGAAATAAGACACTGGGGGAACATACAGAAGAAATTGTCACTGTACATAAAAGATAACATATAGTGAGGAAAGACTAAAAATAAAAAAATAAAAAGTTGTGAAGATACTACAGAATTCTCATATATGCACACTTATTTTCCTCTGTTATTAATATCTTACATTAGTATGCACATTTGTCACAGTTAACAAACCCAGTATTGATAGGCTTTTATTATTTTATTCAGATTTCCTTATAAATTTTCCTGAAGGTCCTTTTTCTGTTTCAGAATTTCATCTGGGATACTACATGACATTTTGGAGCTGTAATTTGTATTCTTCAACCCCTTGAATGAACAAAAATACCTAAGGCATTGAAAGAGCTCAACAAATACTCATGAAATAAGTGAATGATTGAATTAACAAATATTTCCTTAAAAGTTATAGAAGCTCTTAAGTTCCTAAAGGGAAAGATCAGGAGGTATGACAGAGGGACAAAGTGTTGAGCAACATCCTAATTTCATCAATTTAGAAAAACTTTCCATTGAGAGATGGAAGAGTTCTAGAATCATATATATTGCTTGTCCAAAATAGACAAATATTAGATATTTTCTATCTGAACTCAATAATACCACAATGGGTTACAATTTACAATATGCAATAACCATTGAAACAGGTTTAACTTATATGTGAAATTATTATCAATAGCTACATACATAAATAATATAAAAAAGTAATGATGGGTACAGAATGGTATGATAGATATCTGTGAATCTAAGTATAATATTCAAGACCAAAGCTGCCATTTGGACATTTAAGTAAATGACACCCTTAACCAGGTTACAGACCTAAAGGAGAAAAATAACCAAAACGATAACATGAAAGCACAGCTCCTTTGTAATATTCTCCCAATCATTTAGCCTTCAGAATCACCTGAGTGTTTATTAAAATGCAGATTCCTGGGCCTTACTTCCAGAATGATAGATCCAGTAGGTCTGAGTCAGTAATTCCCAGGGAACACTGATGTTGCCATACTTTTTATTGCATTGTTTAATCTGTTTTCTATCTCCTCTCTGCCCCAAGCTTGGAAAAGAAGCTGAGAAAATCATAAGCAACTACATTCTCTCTGCACTGAAATTCAACCAAGCCTCCTCTCAGGTGAATATTTAGCAGGAGCTCTGCCTCTTATAAAAATGAAGTAAGCTTTTCTAATTTTGTCGGCTCTGCCATAAGATAGATGTGAACTACAAGAAATTATAATTCCACTGATATTTGATACTCAGCCCATAATCACAGGCTTTAGGAATCATCTGAATAAGTCATTTTATTCTGTCTTCCACGGTCTTGAAAAAAATAAACTCCTTGCCCTCAAGGAACTTAAAATTGTTTTTCAGTGACAATTACATAATTTAGAGAACAATTTAAGATGTCATATTATCACACATCATCATGGTACGTTTAAGTTTTCCCTCCACAACATTCACATGAGATAAAAAGACAGTTTCATTAGTCCCTTTCACTAAATAAGAAAGTAAAGTTCAATGACTTAGCAAGACTAACACAGTACCAGGTAAGATATACTGAAGATTCAAACCCAGGTTTTTAACATTGTGAATTTATATTCTTTCCACTCTTTCCCAATAAAATTTTCAAAACTGTTTTGGAGAAATTAAACATCCTGAGATGTCTGGTAAGTAGAAAGGAGTCCTACATTTCTAGAATTGCAAAGGATCTGAGAAATCACTTGGCTCATAATAAATTTTTTACTCAGGATTGGGAAAAAAGCAATCAGGTGGAGTAAATATCTATATCAATGCTGTCAGCACATTTCCTATTCAGCTTTAGTTTCATGGTGTATCTTTAGCTCCAAATTTAAAGCCCTCCTCAGTATCCATTATTTCCTGGGAGGGAAGTGGTCAAGAGAAAGAGTCAGTGTCCCCAGCTGACTTCTATTTTCCCCTCTCTTTTATTGCCATTTTCTTTGCTGCTGTCCTTTTCTGATTCTGCAGCTGGTCTGGTTACCTAAAATCACCACTGCGACCTGTCTCTCAGGGTACTGCTCCCCTGCTCTATGCCACACATAAACCACACATTTCATGCTGGTGCCACTGAGTTAAAACTCAAAACGCACAGAACACAGCCAAAAATGCAAAGAAATAGAGAGGTTTACAAAAATAATATTCTAATTTACATTAAATTTACAGATCAGATTAACTGGCAGGCACTATTCTCCCCTGTCCACTATCTTAATTCCACCTGTATATAATTCCCCACTATCCCATGATGCCTGGGAGCCTCAGTTTCCTACCAGAAAAATAGGCTATAGCAAGAAGACAAATTGTCCATGTGGCTAGTAAGCTATTGATTTAATATTGCATTATCATTTCCTAGATCATGAATTTCAACAAATTTTAAAAGCCTATGGGATGAAATTATATATATTTTTAAATCAAAGGTCATGTTTTCTATTCATTGAATTAGACAACAAAGATAAAACAAATATTGATGTTAAAATGAAGACCCATAAATACATATCATTCACTAAAAGTATGCTTTCATTCCACTTTTAGCTTAAGGAGGATGGGACTAAAAGCTATTGATCTGGAAAAGAAGCAGGAGAGGAAAAAAAAGAGAGAAGGAGGGCATTGCGAACAACACAGAGGGGTAGTCAAAGAATGAAGGCATTGTGGTGATAATCCAGGAAGGACAAATGCATCCAGAAGTAGATTTAAAAACAAACAACAACAAAACCCACTGATTGTAGATGAGAGAATATGGCTGATGCACCACAGTAGGATGTCTGGAAGCACGGACTGCTTCACTACAAGGCAGCACTTTAGGGAAAGATAGCAGATAGTTCGAGAATGCCCCAGCCCTTCTCCCTAATGTATGTTTTACTAAAGGAGCCATAAATAGTTGCTCAGGATTCCTTAGCTTCAGTTTCCTTGGTACTCCTCACCCCACCCCCATCAGACTCCTCTTTGAAAAATGCTGCTCTAAATTGTTTTGTTTTATTCTTATATCCATTCAATAAACATTAATTGAACACCTATTAAGTGTCAGAAACTGTGCTCAGTACCAGATCTCTTACCTGTTTGAAGGCACAGTAGGAAACTCTCTCACTTTCAAAGCAAACACCACATGCTGGGCTGATAGCTGTACACGGGACACTGATTAACACTTTAGGCAGTGTGGTCTGGGCATAGTAACGACAGTTCTATTGTGCTTTCCCAAACTGGGTCTGCAATTACCTTTGTTTGTAACTTTTTTTTTATTTTGTGGATTTGGTCTGTTGTCTTCAAGGTACAATAAAGTTCCAACTTTCTTTAAATTATCAAGAAAATAATTCTACTGTAACTTACAAACATGAGACACCAGTTTCCCTATTTCCTTTTCAGTCATCTACTCCAAGAAAGAGTTGACTCATGAAAGAAAGTTTTTGCTCTCAAGTAGAAATCTGTGATGATGAAGGATCTTCCCATATTTTAAGTTGTAAGCTATAATCAGCCCGTGGTTGCTTTTAGACTACAAAAAGGAACCAGAGTAGGCTAATTCTCTCTGAACTTTTGATTCATTGAATAATTTATGAAAAGCTTCCCAAGGCTAAAGTATCCTGCTACATTAAGTGCATTATCTCATGTATTCCTTTCAGGGTTCTGGAAATGTTCTGCAAGTTATATATTACTCCATTTGAATATATTCAGACTCAGAAAAGATAAAGTGGTTGCTCAAGTCATAGACCTAGAAGCAAGATTCAAATTAGGTATGCTACATCCAAAGTCCAGGGTTTTCAGGCTACTGATATTAAAATGTGGGCATGTTTTTAATCCTGGCCTTAACTACTTTTCCAATTTATATTATGCCAAAGCTGGGGGCTAAATCCTTGATCAGAGGGCAGGGAGAGCTGCGGGCTTGGTTACCAGAGATAGAAATGGAAATACATTTCTAAGCCCCAAAAAATCAGGCAAATCAATGGATTTCTCATTTCCTTTTCCATGCCAATTGTGGAGGCAAATTCTGAAGTGGTGGGGCTATATGGTAGGAATATGACAGCCTGAAAAATTCTTGTGTAGCCAATTGTCTTGGCTACCAAAGGGGCCAAATAAAAGCATGTTAGCACATCCACAGAGGAGGCTTTTCTGTAACCATCACATTTTTTTGAGAGAAAATGTTCTTTCAGTATCAGAGACTATAACACTTGGTTTACACTTTTCATTCCTAGTCCAAAAATTATAGCCTGTAAAATATTCAGTTTTGTCATTATTTTCTTTATCATGAGTACAAAGAATAATGTTTGCTTAAGTCCAAGGAATAATTAACTACATTGAGAGTTTCTCTTATGCTTCAAATGTTATTTAAAACTGTACTGTGAAAAAAATCCATTATTAAAATAACCATCATCCTTGGTATAATCTATATAATATTCCAAAGTGTCAAATGTTGTGCTAAAAAATACCAACAACACTGTGAACCTCTCTGATGAAACCAAGAAAATAATCTAAATGTTCACTCTTTACCTTTTGGAAAATATTTTAAGTGGTTTAATTTCAGCTTTGTTCTGTTTTGTTCTGTTTTACACTGTCTGAGACTGAACTTACATGACTGCAGTGGCTATGTATGAAGGGGCATGCATGCATGCAAAGTGCCTTTCTAGATTCCTGCAAACTAAATTCCTCTACTAAACTACAGAAAAGCTCTACACAAAAAGATAAAGGAGCAAATTTTTGCAATACACTCTCCCACCAAGAAGCCACAAGTATGATTCCCATAGATATCTTTGAGGAAATAAAAAGGCAAAACTGACTCAGCAGATTGTTAAAAATAATTTTCACCAGGAACGACCAATTTAATGGTTTAGTACTTTATTATGTGGTCATAGAACTAAGGCCACCGAGTCAACTCATACTAGACAGAGACAGATGAGGGTTCTCTATGACATGCTCCAGGCTAAATGACAAATCTGAGATGGACAGCCAAAAAATAAGACGGCAGCACACATTTTTTGAAAGAATATTCCATTATAACAGCATGGCTATTTCACAGATTTATTCATCAAGAATGAGTATTTATTATATATTTTGAGTACAATACTATCCTCATAAAGTTTTTAAAAATGATTATGCCCACATAAATTCCTTTTCTTTCCATAATTGTGCCAGTTCATTTACAAATTCCACTTACTGATTTTCCTAACCCTGACTGCCTTTCACCATATTTCTGTACTAAAGGATAGCCGTTTTCCCAGCCTACTATTCAACATCCAGATAAATACTGAATAATTCAGAGAACCATTCAGGGACTCCTGTATATCCAGATGCATTGCTGTGATGCACAGACAATATTTGTCTATAGCAAATATAAAAATACAAAGAATAGCAACTATCAAAAGTCCTTATAGAGAGCACCTCTACATAAATCATATTTTGCTAAAACCAAGCTCAAAAAAATACATTTCCTTTTATTTTACCCAGTATTGCTTTTTAAAATGTGAACTATTTGTTTCTTAATAAATCCACCATTTAATTTTCATTGACTCTCCCTAATGGAGATCTGGGCATTTAGTGTAGTGTTTACTCCTTGGTCCTATTTAAATACTTTCTTTATGAATCATGCCTTATGATGAGTTTTTATTTATTAGCCACATAAGGATGTATGACTAAAGTCCCTGTTGATACTACCTAATTACTAGCTGAGGAACCAAGGCCATGAGCTGGGTCAGGAAAAACTGGCTCAGTCACTGCCTCTTATTATTTGCTGTGTATATAAAATAAATACTGCAGCCTCCAGGATGATCATTCAAAACCTTTATTTAGCATTGGGCTCTTCCAGAATTCTATCTCAATATTTTCCTCTTGATTGTGAAAAATTCTAAAATGTGTGATAAAAAATGAAAACATATAATAAATGAATATATGCACATTTTATGGCAAAAAAATATTGGCCATGAATCTTGGAAAATGCACAGATAATATAATCATCCTCTAAGTTACTATTTGTAACTAGAAGTCAAAGGTATGGAAGATGATATTTGGAGTAAATACAATCTATCAAGGTAAACTACACATGTCTTTGGTAAGGCCAACTTCTGTATTCTATATTAGCATTATCCTACCATTTAGTGAAATCTGAAATCTTGCCATTCCCAAGGGTTTCTCTCTTTAGGACATTCTTCCTTCTAACCTTCTTAATTTGTATCAGTCTTCAGAAAACATTAATAATATAATAATTTTTATGTTATTAAGTGCTTTCACAGGTATTGTTATTCCACTGGATCCTTGGGGAAAAAAATACTCCAGTGAGATGCACAGGGAAAACACCATTATTATTCCTATTTTCAAAGTGAGGAAACTGACGCTCAGACAATTACCATTACCATAAGTGGGAGGACCAGGGCTGAAGCAGAGACCTCTGACTCCAAATCCTAAACTCTCTAAACTATACAAATTTGCATTTAGTTGACCAAAATAGCCAAATACAGAGAGGCCAATTAACACTCTCTATTGCACACTTGATATGTATGGAGATATATTCAATGCTCAAATCTACATTTATAATGTCAACATATTTTATGAATGATTTTCTGCGGGTTATCCATGGCTTTATTTAGCTATCTCTTCCTCAGACTTCCTTAAGAGAGTATTCTTTGCTTATGCAGTATTCTCCTTGGCATCTGTAATTGCATCCTTCCTCATTGGGACTAGAACACCTTCCCCATCTGCTAACCTCCCTTGATTGAATTCCCCAGGCTTTCCAAATGCATTGGGATTTCTTCTTTGAGGCAGGGCTTTCCTCTTTTGTTTTTTCTTCTTTGAGCTCCATTATCAAGATGGTTATTTCTGCCTTTCCAGTAACCTCATTAATGCAGGATGGTGAAAGATAAGGAGAGAACAGATATCAACAGTGGAAAGTGGTTAAATCCACCAGGACTATTCTCCCTTCATTCTCTTTCTTTGACTTCTGTCATAATTCATAGTTTTGTTTTGCTTTTTAAAGAAACCCTTAGGGCAGAAAATCATCATTTTGCACTAATCACACCAATATTTCCCTCTTTAGATGGGATAGATTTGGGATAAGTAATCCATAACCAACATATATTTTTAAAATATATGTCTGATATGGGTCAATCTCAGTGAAAATCTTGACTGAAAATTCTTGTAGAGCAGGACAGCATCTTGCCATTTTTACCTTTTTATTTAAATCAACCCAATTTATTTTGTACCTATAAAACATATGAAAAGATATGTGTATTGTCCCCATAAGAGTAAATACCTAGTCATTTTATCCACTTGGTTTGTCCTAAACTAGTATGCCTACTTAATATCTGGGGTGGGGTATTCAGTAAGAAATAGGAAGAATTCAATATTATCCCACTCTGTGGGGAAGACAGTGGGAATAAGCTAGAAGATGCTCCATAATTTGATACTACTTTTCTACCTTGTCTCCTTCCTCTTTGCCTTTTCTGCTCTATAACCCTAATGGTCTCCTCTCAAGCTCTGTTTAGGAACATGACATGTCCAGAAATAAAGGAAGATGGAGGAAAGAGGGAAAGGGCAATTTCCTGAACACATTTTTATATAATTTTACTCAGGCTTTGTATATGACACTGAAACATTCTCCTCTTTCTCGGGAAAAGACCTGTGGTCTCAAATGCCACCTTGAATGTGGAGTTTAGCAGAAAAGTGTGCGCCTTTCTCCAGTATGGCAGAGACCACTGCTTTGAAAAGAATTCCCAGTAAGCCACAAATAGGGAGCCTACTGGATTTCTCTGCTGGGTGTCAAGCAGCACTGCAGAGGTGCAACATTATAAGGTTTACACAGTGCCTCTGATTTGAAAGACTATGCACTCATTTATAAAATTAATTATCTAAATTCACCCTTAGTGAAAATTTACCATGACCAATATCATTCAAGATAGCAAAATATTACAGTCTGAAGTATCCTACCCCTAATTTTTAGTTACCTATAGAATGGCCACTGAAGTCAAGAGAAGTAAATGGACTGTTCATATTGGGCTGATGGGACTGGATGTTCCTGCTATGACACTATGTATGCTTTTTCCTGTTACTGAAGCAAGCACCTGTGGTCCAATAAGCATTTGCTTCTTCAGATTGCATCTCCAGTGTAACCTCTTAGTCAATTTTGCTAACTAAATTGCACAAGACATGTGAACATTCCATTTTCCGGGAACTCTAAATTTTCATTGTATAAAAGCAAAATTCAGTGCATTTTCAGCTGGTACCATTAAATCAAAAGGGTAAGAAAAGCTGAAGGAAAACCTTGTGGAAGTTTTCAGTCCAGTGCACACATATATATTAGTAGTTTTATTTCCACACCATGTGACACATCTCATAAAATCTGTTATAATTATTTCTTTGATTAAGAGAAACACAGTGAAGATGGGGATGACAATAATATTATGCATAGTATTTAGCTGTATCAGAGACTATTGATATGCTCTGACCAAATTATAAACTCTCTAATGAATTATTAAAACATGATACCTTGAAAAACAATGATATTGAACTATCAAAAAACAAGTACCCCAATAATGATGTATAAAAGGTTAATACCAGATACAGCATTATGTTAGCTTGCCAAAACTAGCAGCTTATCTACTTGTCTTCACAAGAAAATCAATTCATTTATTGTACTTATTCTGGTACCTTCATTTGTCCATATTCCATCACATCAGGTTTTTTTTACATCTTGATGTATTTAATCATTAACGTCACAGAAATAAGCATTTTGATACATCCCACAGTACACCTTTTCAAATTAAAAGATTTGTGCTAATGCTGGATATTAGACTTAAAATGTTACAAATTTAATATCAATGCATTTTATTAAGTTTATATTAGTTACTAAAGAGAATTATAGAAAATCTTCTATTTACTCTAATAAGATACACATAGTTTTTAGCTACTTTAAAAATGAGACATTCTGTAGTCAAAGACCACTTATTGTCTAATAAAAAGACAAAAAGACCAATCATGTCATATAAAAATGAGGTCTTTCTTTTTGTTTTTACTTCTGATAAATATTCTAGCTATACCTAAAAAAATTCACACTTTTTGTACTTTGTACAGTGGGGGACAATTTAAAAGCTTACACAATTGAAAAATGGTTCTTATGTAATCATTATTGTATCTATTATCTGTCTCAATAGTTGGCGTTAATAAATACTTCCTGATAACTTATTCCAATTTTCATTTAACTCAGCCGAGTTACTTTCTCGGAGTGTAGGTTCTGTTTGTTTGTTTGCTTGCTTGTTTGTTTAGAGGAGGAATCACCAAACCTATTCCATGACTCACTTTTAATTGGTCCTGATGCAAAATCTCTCTTTTGATGATTTATTTATTAGTATGTTGCTGCTTTACAAGACAGAGTTGCAGAAAAAAAATATTTAAGTACTCTTTGATAGACGGATCTTCATTAGAGTATTACAAATTTACATTTAAAAGAACAGATGCTAGTGAACACTAACACTTTAATAAAAATAAATCAGTTTACAAGGATTGTCATAAGCTCTACATAAATTTTTTGTCATGCACAAAAAAAATTTCTAATAATCAATTCAACTAGAAGGCTAATTTATATTTGTTGTTAGTCATTGTAATTGCATGGTTATCAGGGTTAAGGAATCATTTTGTTATCAGGGGTAAGGAATTTGTTATCAGGGATAAGGAATCACTTTGTTTCTCAGAAATGTTCTTCTCCTCTCCAAGCCCATTATGGGAAGAAAAATGCCAAATTTGCACCTCAATTTCTAAAGCCCTTCCCCAAAATTCCCTATCTCCCATAATGCATAAATAGGTATTTAAATACCAACTGCTCACTTGGGGGATTCAGCCTCTCAAGGCTTTTTCCAACCTGCTTCCTACTTACTCTCTTCTGCTTGTTCCTCTAGTGATGCTTGTTCCTCTATTGAATGAACTTATTAATAAAACCTAATATTTACAAGAAAGAATAACATCTCTAAGTTGACATGTGATTTTGCACTATTTTCAGATGTGGTAAGTGTGACATATTAATTAGGGGTATTTGAAATCTTGGGTCAGTTTTGCAATACATTTTTTCAGATGCATTTTAAGGATCTTTGGAGATCAAAGACCTATTCTAAATGACTTTAGATTTTTTTGAATTTTTAACAAAAGAATATAAAAAGGTGACCTACCTTTATGTGACAGACGTAACCGGGGGTGGGTGGTATCAGCTGTGTGACCTCCTATCCAGAGTTCCAGTAAGTAACCGCACAGGAGCAAGGTGATAAAGTACCCAGCAGATGCCATGCCGCCGGTTCTCAGGGTGCAAGCCCTCCGATCCCCACTTTAAGGCGGGTTTGAGTTTTACTTAGGACTTCCTTCCAGGGCAGCGTGCGAGAGGCTTTGTCAGAAACCGAGTGTGTTGTCATTAGAAAGCACAGTCCCAAAGTGCCATTTGTCAGGCTCTATTTGTATATGTAAAGTCTCTCTTTCCTCAGGACAGTTGTTTATAAGCCGGGAGCAAGAGGACATTCCAAGGAGTGAGTCTTCAGAGCCATGTCCTGTCTAGACCTTTCTTCAGTAAATAAGCCGGTAGATCCAGGCAGAAGCTGTATTTTTGTGTCACTTCTGCAAACGGTTCATTCAGGGAAAAAAAAAAAAAAAACACTCGAGCACACTCACTGTCTTCCCCGTGGAGCTCGTCTCTTCTGGCTCTTGGAAGCCTCTCAAAAGTCAGCCTCTTGCATCGACTTGCCAAACAGCTAGTTTCAACTCACCTTTCACCTTGCTAATTAAAAACAAGAAGTGCCATTCCCTCTAGGAGTTGCAGGATCCACCCAGCAGGGATGCCGTTCTGTCAGCGCCCTGTGTTTACAGGGAAAGTTCAGGCTGGGTTGAGCTGCGTACTTGCTGTTTCTAGGAAGTATTTCTAGTCCACGTGCCTCCTTCTGATCCTCCCAGTCCTAACTGGCCCACACGGAACTCAGCAGCAGGAGAGAAGTCCGCGATTGAATCCGGGATGGGGGTGGCCGTGGGGGTGGGGGTGGGGGAACGGGAAAAGAGAAGATCAGGAGGGGAAATGATACAGGCTGATTGTTTAAGAACCTGTAACAGACAAGGATGGGGCGTCAGGAGGGCTTTTAAAAGCACACTCGCCAAGATTAATCCTTGGATAAATATGAATTCATTTTCAAATAATCTAATTGTCAACATTATAACCAATTTAATTTGTTCAGTGTCTCCATAGAAGTTTTTTTTTCCCCTCATGTTTAAGGCTGTTTGTATTGATTCCATCTTAGAAATGTTATTTCCAAGTCTTACAAGAAAAATGTGTTTCAAGAACTTGAAAAAAAATCTTGTCTGTGATTCTTTCACAGATGAGTTAAGACTAGCAAGTTATTTTGCTTGGGCAAATTCTTCAAATCAGTTAAAAACAAATTTTGTTTTCTAAAGCAAATCAGAAACTGACCTCAAAGTTTAAGAATAATTAAATTTTTGCAGCAGTTTTCTCCTTGGTAAGGTAACTTGGTATCAGAAAAATTGAGATTCTCAGTTTTTAATACCTGGCAGGTGTTAGAAAACTCAGGATGTGAAACACCTTAGGATTCAACTGCCATGCATTTTCAGTTTATTTTCCAAGACACTATGTTTGTGTAAATAAGCTTAACACAATAGGTGAACTTTACAATCTACCTTCAATCAATCTCGAAAACTAAACCAAACACTCTGTAGCTGTTGGCATGGAAATGAATGGTATTATTTTAAGATAGCCATAAACTTGAATAGACATTTGATAATGTAATAGTTGAGAGTGAAATGGTAAACAAAGATCTCAAGTAGGATAAAATCGTTTTCTTATTCTGCATTTTAAATGGTAATAGCTAAGGACAGTTTTTGAGAGTTATCTTTTAAAAACCATGTAACTATAGTGAAAAGATAACATATGCTGTCCCAATATCATGCATTATATATAAGCAAATATACAGACAAGCATTCTCTACCCATTTTCCTAGCATATGTTCTTGCACAAGCAGAGTGTATGTAGTAAAATGTAAATGTCACTGGATATTATAAATAATTAGGTTTTCAAGGTCTACAAAAGATAACAAATTCTAAACATTATTTAACAGTAAAGCAACATGAAGTATTTAGAGACTTTTAACCTGGGGTGGTCCCCTTAGGCGTTTGCATATTTTAAAAGCCAGTCTGATGAGCTACAGACCTAGAAGTTGTTCTAAATGTGCTATACTGTACCTTTGGAATCCTCTTGTACTTTCTTCCAGGATTAAAGTAACTAGAAAGTAAATAGCAGCTTTTATATGTGTTATCTAATGGTAGGAGTCCGGGAAAAGTAAATGTAGTGCCTGTAACTTTGATTACAAATATATGGCTACTATCACACATCTGAAATTTTACCGAAGATTGCCTGTGCCTGTCCTAACTCTATTATTTAATTGAAGCAATGTAAGATATTACAACCATTTCGTTATGTCACACACACACACACACAAAACCACATCATTAAATGCGAATAAATGTTTGTTGCTTTTTCTATTTTTTCAAACAAGCACTCCCTCCTGCCCCCCTCCCAGTCCAGCGATAAATGTCATGAATGCCAGATGCATACCAAGATTCTTCATTGGTTTTACATGTCATCCTTCAGATTACTGTAGAGTAATTTCAAAAATCCATGGCAGAATAATGGGTTCCTTAAAATGTGCTTTTGTTTATCCTTCAGCCACTAATGTCATTCGCTTATTTCTTTTAAATCCTTTATCTCTTTTTACCTTTCTAGTGTATAGTAAATATACAGATGAAGAGAAAATATAACCGTACAGACTTCATATACTATTTATATTTTTAATGCATATAAAAACAAATAAAAATTGTAAAAGTTTATCTGTGATCACTTAAAGTATTCTTGCAAACTATGGGACATATTAGTCACCAATACCCTCAAGAACAGCCAATCCTTCTTTCCTTCTTGGGTATATTGGATACTATACTTCCCAGCCCCTGGCAGTTATGCAAAGCCATTTGACTAGTTCTGGACAAAGAAATGTGAGCAGAAGTGATGTGTGTCACTTCTGGACTGACATGCCCCTTAGGGGCAATGAAATGCCCTTAAGCATTTCTTCTGTCTCTTTCAAGACCTTTTGGCCCCGGAGGAAGAAATGGTGGAATCACGAAATTGAAGCATCTTGGATTGTTGAACCACCACAAAGGGCAAAGTTACCCAGACCCACAGCGGACTTCATATGCGCAGAAACTTAACACGTTTGTTTGATTTTTGTTGTTGTTATTGTAACAACAGCATAGCATAGCCTCTTCTGACAAACTTTACCTACTAGAGTTTGGAAAACTGTGCTCTTGGACAAGCATCAAGAAGTCACTGATCCTGTCTTTCTTCCTGCCACTAAAACTTACATCAGCAGGAGTTAACTAATGTAGCCAGGATGAGATCTGAATTCTTGGAGGCTAAGTAAGGGGTAAAGTGATTGCTCATGTCACTTCTAGAATGAAGGGGTATTTGCTCTTAGCTTTCCTAATTGAATATTTACCCAAAAATTATGTCATAAACAGTATTTATAAGTTAACCACATAGTTTTATACCTCAGGGAGATTATGCTTTAAACTATTAATAAACCAAAGCAATGATGAATCCTTTTTGTACTCAAGATAAAACTTCCCTGTGGTAGCCATGGCATTTCAGCTTTGCTAATCTCTCTTCTACCTCTGCAGGCCCTGCTATCCCAATGATCTCTAGTCTGGAGCATCTCAAGCGTCCCACCAATATGACCTGCTATTGCTGCTGCAGCTCCTGCTGTTACTGCTGCTGCTAGGTTTTATAAGCCAAGCCTGCTGACACTTTAAGTCTTTTCTGATGCTTTACCTCACAGAATTTATGAGATATATGTCTGTGTTGACTACTTCTAACATTCAATGATTGAGGAAAAATGAATGACTAAATTATGTTCCTGAGCATAGTCCTGGAAAATGGTATCCCATCAATTAGTACCCTCCAGGATCCCATCCAGTTGCCTATATGAAAGAGGTTTGGCTGATGGCTGATGCCATTCTCATGACATCACTTAGACAGCTAAGAATTTCATTTTGACCAGCTATTTGGAAAAACAAAAAGTCTTATAAAATTTGAGCAAATTTGATATTTTATAAATTTTCAGATTGTTTGCTTCTGACTTATCCTCATCTTAGTTTTATCCTCAATTCCTTTAGGACCTTGCCAATAAAAAGAACAGAAGAAGCATTTTGAGGCAGGCACTGGCTTTAATTGAATATAACCAAAGAACAGTGATGCTTCTCAGGCCCTCTTTATGACAAAATGAGATTATTGTTATGTGTGTCATTACCTCTGAAAATCTTTTCAATTTGTAGGTCCATTAGAGGTTCCTCATATGCTCTTCCTTGTTGGTTATATAGAATTTCTAAAACAGGCAGGACTCCAATCAGTTGAGTTTTTAAAAGTAACAGAAACATCTTCCTTTACTAGATTGTGATTTATTTGTTTCTATGACTGTTGTAACACATATATGTGAGTTATTTTTGGGTACTGATGGTGAAGTGTTTATAATCCTAATCCATGACATAAAATCCTCAATACCTAACACTGTGCTTCACATCTGTTCCATTTTAATGAAATAAAAATAATGATTACTATTAATTTGTTGTTTTCTACATAGTAAGCACTTTGCAAAGCACATTCAAATATAACCTAATTTAACCCAGATAACAACCCCATGCAATAGGTACTATTTTTATTGCCACATAACAGATAAAGAAAATTGGACCACAGATATTAAGCAACTTGCCTCAGGTTGAAATACTGGTAAGCAGCACAACTACCATTTTAAACCCAGACTCTGTGTTCTCAATCACTACACTTGTCTTCTCAGAGAATAGTATTAAGATAAGAATTCATAAATGTTGTTCTAAATTACTACACTAGCAGGAATTTATCTCTAATAAATTTTAATAATCAAGTATATATAGTTTTAAAATGAATACCTTACAAGGCAGTTAGTGGGTGTTTCAGTCAACTATCAGGCTCTGTGACTGAACTTACCAAATAAAGCCTCATATCAGAGATTGTCAGAGAGCTGAGCACATTCTGTGTTCATACCATTTCAGGTTATGGAGTGCCCAGCTCCAAATTTTAATGATTGGGTTGGTTGATTACATACTGACCCTTGCAGGCTAAGTTTGACTAGATTTTTCTTAGCTTGGTAACCAGGCACAACACTGGGACTAAATACAGTAGGCAAAATTATTAAAGAATGAATTCATAAGGAAACCAAGAAAACAAATATTTGAAATCAATCATTTGGTCATGATTATTCTTATTTCTGGAAATATCATATATATGTATGTATATGTATGTTTGTTGTATTTATATACTATATATATTATTATATATTATTTTTTGTATAGTTATTTATTCGAGTTATGGTTATAAGAGGAGAAAAAATTTCCAGGAAAGGATTTAAGGATAAGGAATCACTTATAAATACTTACTGATGTTTATATTATTTTGTCTAAAAGATTTCAACATTTTCAAACAACTTTACCACTAATGTACCTAAGCTAAAGAAAACATTTTGTACCCTGTTCACTAAAGAAATGGACTCAGTATGAGACCAATAATAAGTGCTATAAACTGCAATAAAGAAGTTATCTATTCACTGGCTTCTTTAATCTCATTCAAGAATTTAAGACCACCCATATTTTTTGTCATCCTGGAAAAAAGTGGTCCAGTTTTTTCAAGGTCAGTTTCTGGACTTACAAAAAAAGGGAAGGAAGGCAAGAAGGCAGGAAGAGAGAAAAGAAGAAGAAAGAAGGAAGGAAGGAAAAGAAAGGAATAAGAGAAGGAGAAATGGAGGGAAGGAAGAAGAAAGTGATAATTCAAAATACAACAATTTTTTAACTTTTTCTCTCCTTTATTTGAAGTCTGAGTCCTCTTTTATTTTCCCTTTAATATCTTTCCTTTCCATCATTTTTAACATACCACTGCTGAAATCACACCAAAATCAATTGGCGTGGTGTAATATATGCAACAAATATTTATTGAGCATGTGTTATTTGCAAGACACTTTACAAGGGCTTGAAATATTTAGAGACCAAGAAATAGTTTCTTTTTGTTAATATTTGGGTAGTTTCTTTAGTTATTCACTTTGTCTAGAGAGCATGAATAATGAATGGATAAGCATAAAGTGAAGAACACAATTGTGTTCCCTTATGAAAGAAAAGGAAGGATTTAAATAAAGCTAATGCAATTGTCTATTAGTCAGTTGGCAAGAAACTATGCAAAAAGGCCAAATATTTTGTAATGTTTTAGAGTATCTTCAATTGTCATGTAATTGGCAGTTGAATATAAAACTTTACACATCACATAAAGCTGCCCTAAACTCAATAAATATACCTATTTCACATTAGAAAAAATCGAAACAAACACTTAACTTATGAAGAATCTGACAGGAAAGCAGTATTCAAAATAAATCACATTTTGGCTTTGAAAATGAAATTTGGAGTTCAAAGGAATCACAATGACTAAAGAAAAAACCTGGCAGGCATCCTATGAAGCTTCTTTCCCCCCAGGGACTTCCTTTCCTTAACACCATTCCAAATAACCAAGGAAGAGAAGAAACAATGCATGGAAAAAAGAATATTATGTCTAATGTCTTGGTGTGACCCCCAAAGTTGAAACAAGAACTCTAAACTCATCAGTTCGTGTCATCTTTTATTTAGCTTTCCTATAATTTCCACAAATCATTTGGCAAAATTATTACACATGAGCTAGATTTTATATAATACAAGATTTCAGGTATAGTGTCTCTTTATTTGGAGCTGTTGTTTTATAAGTATGATTCTTTTTGATGGGCACTGTGAGGGGAGGTTATTGTGCATTACCAGGTAGTTCTGGTTTGTAATGTCCCAGTACATAACACTAGCACCATGTGGAGGCCAGCACTGGTACTACATATTTTCAATTGTCAACAAAATCAAGCTACAAACTTAATTTGTGCTCACAGTTTGTTTCCTATTAAGAAGAAAAGAATATGCTTCAGCTAGTGATAATGTCACATTTTATGTTCTAAGCATCATCACTTTTCATGGCTCATATAATTAGATATTGCTAGTAAGGGACAAAGGACTTAATTGTTCCTTGCAGAACAAGACTTCTTAAGAACATTAAGACTTCAGGAAATAATTTTCACAAAAGGCCCAGAATTTTGAAGAGATGACCTTAAATGAGTCAGAAATAAAGGTAATAAATGGGAAAATATGTTTTTTCAAAACATATTGATTAAAATCTGTCAAATTCAGTTGAAAATTTTGTTATAGAACTGAATGTAATCAGCTCTGATTTCATGACTGTTGTGTCACATACCTAAAGCACACTAATACTACCATTACTATTACTATGGGACAATGGGCATAACTACTATGTGTACTTTTTATGTATAACCACATTTTAAATAGGCAATAATGCAATACTATGAATGGAAAATATCAACTGCTCTAAGCCCCAAACCCACTTCACTTCCTTGCCAACAAATAAAAACAAAATAAAACAGTGTATTTCCCCAGAAACCTAAACAGAAAGAGTAATTTCAATCTTTGATTTCTCTTAGTATTACATAGGCTAAGAAATTAGCATATTTCCAAGGAAAAATTAGTGTATTTTGTAGAGATTTTCCAATTATTAATTGCAGGAGAATTTCAATAAATCACTTAATATTCTGGAGGTATGCTGCTTATCACTGTAAGGAACAGTATAGAAGTGGAATTTCAATTAAAATCTATACACTTTGAAAGAAATTCCAATAGCTAAGCAAGGAAAGCTAACTAGTGCATCATAATCCTACATAAGCTTGATAAGCTTTATAACCAGGACTAAAATAAAAGAAACAATGTTTGTGGCAAATAAAGGTGAAAGCTAATTTAAAAGATTTCCCAAGTGATATGAAGTTTAGAATAAAATGTCTACCAATTATTTTCAATGACACAAGCGTTAAAGCATGAATTAAAAACATCACATTTATTTCTAATTACTTGATTTTTAAAAGTATGTTAATATGATCATTACTGACATAAGGTCTTTCCATCTTGTTTTTCATCTTTCCTTAATAGGTGGCTTCTATCTCATGGTCCACCCAGATGTCACATCCTCTTTCCAGGCAGCATTGTTTAAGAATTAATTTAGAAAGGAATGCTCTCTTCTTCTATGGATATTTTCTAGCAGTCTTCATGTTCCTGACTTCTGAATTTTCTAGTGCCACCTGGGATCTCCTCTCCTCTCTATTTATATTCACCTCCTATAGTGGATTTGCAACATGTTGATTAGGCTAAACCGAATTACCTTTCCCAGAATTCCCTTCCTGTATGCTTCAGATTGGATTGAGCTATCGGTGAGATTCTCAGGAGATCTGGAGGGCAAAAGGGAAACAGTAGCTACTTTGTAGCTCACATGTTGTACTTTATCTGCTGGTTTACATCACTGGCTTGAAGCAACAACAGAGCCTACAATTGCTGCACCTTCCCCAGGCACCTCCTTCAGCGTCTCTGTCTCCTAGGTCAGGTGTGTATGCTTAACTCTGTGTCTAAGATTTCTTGCTTCTGCAGAATATCCAAGCCACCAGGGTCAGAGGCAACAAGAAATGAAGTAACAAGGTTTCAGCCCTTCTGCATGGGGTGTCAGTTTATGCTTGTGGATTATAGCTTGTTCATTCTCTCCTCCATTTACATCCATCCTCTCTTCTAACTGCCTGCCCTGGGCACTTCAGATTCTAGCATCAAAGGCGAGGACAACAGCCTTACAGGAAGTGCTTAGCCATCTCCCACAATGAGTAAGGTTAAATTGCTGTAACAAATCCATACGTATTTCCTAGTGGTTCTGCTTCTTCAGTTGAACCCTGACTGATATACTCATAGTAATCTCATTCAGGACCATGGCTTTTCATAACAGCTATGTGCTTGGGATCCCAAATTTAAATCAATAAACTCAACCCTCCGACCCTTCCACTAAATGCCAGATTTGTATATCCGATTGCTTTCTAGACATCTCTGCTTAGATGTTTAATAAGCATCTTTATGGTAATATGGTCACAGCAGAACAGTTGGCTTCTTATCTGCCCTTTACCCCTCCATCAGAAGTAAACCTACTTCCCATCTCAGTAAATGGAAAGGCCTAGGTCTCTACCCACCAATGCTTTTCTGCCCCACATCAATAGGGTAAAAGTCATATCTTTCTAGTGGTCTCTGAGGCCTTTCTTGATCTGGGCCTCTGCTGTGTCTTTCACCTCATCTTTCATCTTCATAGTTCTCAATCTGGCTAAGCACACTCCCAGGTTCAGGGCTTTTTACTTACTGCTTCTTCTGCCAAAAAGCTCTTCTTTCAGAAATCCATATCGTACATCATAATGACTCTTTAGTTAGAAACTGTTATGGATTGAATCATGTCCCCCACAAATACATGTTCAAGTCCTAACCCCAGTCCTGTGGATGAAAACTCATTTGAAATGGGGTCTTCAAAGATCTTAATAGGCTCTTACTCCAGTCTGACTGGAGTCCTTATAAGCAGAGGAAATTTGGACACAGCAGGAGTAGTAGGAGGCGACAGAAAGGATAGATGTCCATGTGATGGAGGTAGAATTGGGCTAATGCCAGCAAGCCACCACCAGAATGCTACAGACTTCAGAGACAGCATGATCCTGCTGACACCTTGACTTTGGACTTCTAGTCCCTCAAAATGTGAGAAAATAAATTCATTTTGTTTAAGCCAACCAGCCTATGGTATTTGTTACAGAAGTCATGGAAAACTAAGACAGAAGCCAAAAATTTAGGAAGACATAATTACTAAGAAAATAAATTTAAATATAAGTATTTATAATATATAATGCTGAACACTAATTTCTTGTATTTCAAATGTCTACAAATCTCTGTAGTGATCCTTTAAGACAGAAGAATTTTTTAGACTAATATTTAGAATGAAAAGACATGTTTTTGATCCTGCTTTAATACTATGTAGCTAAGTACCCAATAAAAATATTTAACTTTTCTGTGCATTATTTTCTAGCATCTATAAAATGGAGATGTAATAATAAGTAGGCTTAACTGGGATACGTGTTTTGAAACTGATATGTAAGTGTAAATAGGATAAGTGTTTTGAAACTGATATGATATTTGATGCATTATATTACAAACATTTTCTGTATTATTTTTATATTAGCACTAACATATTAAAATCTTGAGTTCACCCATTTCAATTTTTTGGTATTAAATAATATGCATAAAATTCTATTTCTATGCTAGTTTTTTATTATTTCTATATTTAAACAATAGGTTAAAAAATTTTTTCTCAAAAAATTGTTTTTCTCTTAAGAGCTACCTCTTATCAACTACTTTCTGAACATAGCATTACAAACAGCACAATTGATTTTTCAGGATTTAAGTAGCTTGGCTTTCATGTCATACCTAATGTTCCATATTTTTAAAGACTGCTGTAAGATATGGAATGTCTCCTGTGTACTGTTGAAGAAATGTAGATACCAGGCAACTCAATACCTCTCTGTTCCCACTTATGAAATGAATGAACTTTGCAGAAAGACAATCTACTGACTCAGAACAAAAGAGAATTAATATCTTACAGTCAATATGAGAACACTTTTAGTGTATTCCCAACAAGGTCAGAATTTAAAGGAGTATAAAATGCTTCTGAAAACTATGCTGAATTAAATATGCAGATAATAATATTTTATAAAGCCCATATCTTCAAGATATTGAATTTATTCTAAGGTCTTCTTTCTTTATAAAATAGATTCATTGAAGTTTCTAAAAAATATTCTTAAAAATTTTTTTCTCAAAAACTTGTTTTTCTCTTAAGAGCTACCGCTTATCAACTACTTCTGAACATAGCATTACAAACAGCACAATTGATTTTTCAGGATTTAAGCAGCTTGGCTTTCATGTCATACCTAATGTTCCATATTTTTAAAGACATTGCTGTAAGATATGGAATGTCTCCTGTGTACTGTTGAAGAAATGTACATATTGGGCGAATATTTTTTTGTGGCCAAATTTATACTCCTTGATTAGGTGACATTACCATTAAAAGGCTGGGCATTTACTCATCTCTCTACATACTGAGCATTTGTTCAAGAATTAGTGAACAAATGAATAAAAGAAAATATGTCAAGTTAAAATTAGTTTAACTTCTATTATTATCAGAAATTAACAGTTAAACCTCAGGTAACCTTTTAGGGTGATGGATATGTTAACTCTTGAATTGTGGTGATGGTATTACAGGTGTATACATGTGTCAAAATTTATCAAATTCTACATTATAAATATATATATTTGTTGTATATCCATTATACCTCAACAAAGCAAGTAAAAAGAAATTAATAATTAAAATATAAGGTAGATTTTTTTTAACTTAAATTGTTATTAAAGTATACATCACTCTAGATAGGCCTACTATAGAGAACTTTAGAAAATAAAAACGTTAAATCATTAGGCTCTGTTCTGAATAAAAAAAAAAAAATCATCTAAAATATATTTGAAACTACTTCTCACTCCTGACATAAACAAAATTTCACCTAAAAAATCATCTTTCCTTCCTTTCAGGAATGACCAAGACCTTTTTGTGTTGAGACTAAAGCCTCAAAATCCATGCCATCTACCAACAGGACATTGAGATTTCCCACCCCTCTGGCCCAGATGATCAGAGAAGGCAGCCACAAGATTGCATCATGATCAGTACCCATTCTCCTCAAAGGTAATTACTCATTTTTCTTCGAAGGGAGCTTATGCCTTTTGGATTAAACACTTTCCCTCCATTGATGCTGCCTATAGCCTACCTATTCACTTTCATCAAACAATTTGGCACTTGTCTCATATCGTTCTAAGTGATTTAAGTATTCAAATGGCTGACTTACATAGCAACACTTACAATTTCTTGACTTTCTCATCACCAATGATCAGCTTCTCCCTAGGTGCAAACCTGAGCATTGTTTCTACAGAATTGCTTCTACTTCCCAAACCATTAATTCTGTAACCATCCTCTAAGCATAAACACCTCTACCTCCTGTTTATCAGTCCTTCCATTTCTAACCTCAAGACTCAGCTAGTAAATATTTTAGACTTTGCATGCTAATGGGTCTTTGTCTCAACTATTCACTTCTGCTGCTTAATGCAGAAGCAGTCATAGACAATATGTAATCAAATGGGCATTATTGTGTTTGAAATATAAAACCATTTCATTGAATATTGAATTTTTAAATAATTTTCGCATCACATAATATTATTCATCCTTTGATTTTTATCTGCCTTTTAAAAATGGAAAAGACTTTTTGAGATTGTGGACTGTACAAAAAGAGGTGATGAACCAAATTTGACTTGTGGGCTATAGATTGTGGTCCCTGCTATATCTCATTAAACTCTTACCTGTTGATCTTCTTCCAGTCCATCAGCTCTGTCCTCTCTTTATTTCCTTCTTTATCTTGCACAGATTCTAAGATTCCCATATTTCAATAATGCTATTGCCAATACCCTGAACATCTTGGTCCCTCTCTTTTATTCTTCAACTGTTTAGTATAACAGCAGCCTTGTATTAACCCAATTGCCTGCTTTCTCCATTCCTAGACCCAAGTAGCTGGGCACTGCTGCAGAAAGTAATGAAAGTCATATTAAATGTATAAACACTAATTCGGTTGGGCCCTCTACATGGCACAGAAAACGTAGGACGTTTTGGTAATAAACTCATGGTCCCACTCTTCACAGTACTTTCTTCCAAAGCTTTTCTTCTCATATATGTAACCTACCCTGCTCCCAAACCACTCTTCATTCATAACAGGTAACCTGACTACTTATTTCACAGAAAAAGCTAGAAACTTATTACAACTATAATTTCCTCCTTCTGTGTGGCTAGATCAGATGTAGTGTCCCTCCTTTATCCATCAGGATCTCCAACTGTACCTTGGACTCCATCTCCTTCCATCTCTCAGGAACTTTACATTATTAATTGCTCTCTCTTTCTCTTCTTCAATTGTTCTTCTTAAAGTAAATGTTTAAATGTGCTCAAGTCTCTCCATCTTAAAAGCAAAGAAACAAAATAACAGAAAACTTCCTTCAAGTCCCCATCCCCTCTACTATTTCCACATTCTTTTCTTCCCTATTACAGCAAACTTTTAAGACCCCTTTACTCTTTCTACTCTTCATCCTTCTTTTTGGTAAAGTAAAATAAAATGCCCTTCCCCTCACCTGGGGTATTGCCCAGAGGGACCCCCTTTCCAAGAAAGAATTTACAAGAGGGCAAAAATAATTAACTTGCAGGGGCTTTCTGAGGAAATAGAACAATGAAACACATCCCACAGAATTGCAGATATGCAACACCTGGTAATAAAGAACTTTTGGTCCAGTAGAGCTAGCATATAAGAATGGATAAGCATACCATACTAATCAATAACTTATATCTGTGTACTAGAGAGAAGGAAAAAGAATAGCAGCTATGTTCTACAGGGGAAGCATAGAGAGATTGAGAGATGATGAATTTTGTCTGTTTGTTGTTTATTATTATTATTGGAATAATGAAAGTACTCTAAGAATGATTGAAGTGATGATTGCACAAATATGTGATTATGCCAAATACCATTGATTGTACACTTTGGTTTTATGCCTTATTAAAATGTACCAGTAAAATTGATTTGTTAAAAAAAATTAATAACATAATATCTGCTCCCCACTCTGTAAAATACCCCCATAAGAGATGAAACTTAACATTAGCCAATCAGAACATTTCCTCATTTGCTTCCTTGTTTGCTCTATGCAAGCTTCCCCTTTCTACTCCCTTGGCAAGCACCTTCCTACTTTCAGTTTGGCACTGCCTGATTTGTGAATCATTTGTTGCCTAAATAAACTTCAACAAAATATTTTTATTGCCTCAGTTTATCTTTTCTTTTTTTTTTAAAGATTTAATTATTTATTTATTTATCCCCTCCCCTTGCTGCTTGTGTTTGCTGTGTCCATTTGCTGTGTGTTTTTTCTGTGTCTGCTTATCTCCCCCTTGCTGTGAGGTCTTGCTGCATCAGCCCACCGTGCCGCGAGGGCCGGCCTGCCCTCACAAGGAGGCCCCGGGAAGCGAACCCAGGGCCTCCCATACGGTAAACGGGAGCTCTATCGATTGAGCCACACCCACTTCCCCTCAGTTTATCTTTGACATTTTTGAATTGCTAATCTCAGGCAGGTGCCTCCTATCCCATTGTATTAGTCAGCCAAAGGGGTGCTGACACAAAATACCAGAAGTCAGTTGGTCTTTATAAAGGATATTTATTTGGGGTAGAAGTCCACAGTTACCAGGGCATAAAGCATAAGTTTCTTCCCTCACCAAAGGCCATTGCCATGTGTTGGAGCAAGACAGCTGTCGACGTTTGCCAGGGTTCAGGCTTCTTGGGTTCCTCTCTTCCCGGGGCTGCGTTTCACTCCGGGCTTAGCTCCTCTGTTTCCTCCACAAGGTCAGCTGTAGACTATGAGGCTCTCTAGGCTTTGCTTCTCTCCACAAGGCCAACTGTGAACTCTCAGGCGAATGGCTTGTCTCTATCCCTGGGCCTTCTCTCCTTCCTCACCAGAACTCCAACATCAAAACTGCTCCAACACGGTCCTTTGCCTTGTCTTTTATCTTCGATTTCCCCACCCATCAAGGGGTGGGGCTCAACACCCTACTGACGTGGCCCAGTTAACGCCCTAATCATAACTTAATTATGCCCAGATTAGCAGACCAGTTTACAAGCATAATCCAATATCTATTTTTGGAATTCATAATTACACAAACTGCCCAACAGCTACACCAATCACCTAAATAGGTGACCTATGGCTTCCATGTCACTATATCCCTGCTCATTTATCAGTTCTCCTAAAAAAAATTAAACAACAAACAAATTTAAAAACCCAAGAAATAAAATTGAGAAACCAAGAGCATATAAATCTCTTATTAAGAAAATAAATACTAAGATTCAGTATGGTCTACAATCATTTCCTTCCATCCATTTAAAGAGCTATACTTCTCAATACCTATTTTATAAACATTTAATTCTCAAGAAAAGAACTCTTTGACCAAGTATTTTTAAAAAATATCATTATCAATAATCATTTTTACATTAACTTAGAAATAGTGAACACATCAACTATGTTTTTTGAGGTAAGTGTATTAGTTATTAGTCTCAGGTATTTGAGACTAGATTCATCCTATTTGCATTTCTACTCTTTGCTTTTCAAATATTCCAAAACATCTACATAAAATGTCACCTTATGGAATATTGCTGTGCTACAGATCAGGGGTCAGCAAACTACTGCATGCAGGATAAATATGGCCCACAGTCAGCTAAGAAGGGTTTTCACATTTTTAAATCATGGGGAAAAATCAAAAGAACAATATTTTGTGATGTGATATTATAAGAAATTCAAATTTTAGTGGCCATAAGTAAAATATTACTGGAACACTGTGCACCAAGTTGCTATGTGGTGTGTCATGGGAATTCCTAGAGGGACTGCAGAGATCTGTGCCACCATCAAGGACTTGAAGGATACAGGGGTTGTGAATCCCATCACGTCTCCATTCAACTCTCCTAATTGGCCTGTGCAAAAAACAGATGGATCTTGGAGGGAGACAGTTGATTATCATAACTTAACCAAGTGGTAACTCCAATTGCAGCTGCTGTTCCAGATGTGGTATCATTGCCTGAGCAAATTAACACATCCCCTAGTAATGTTATACAGCTATTGACCTAGAAAATACTTTTTTCTCAGTTTCTGCTAGTAAGGACCACCAAAAACAGTTTGCTTTCAGCTGGCAAGGCCAGCAATATACCTTCAGTGTCTTGCCTCAGGGATATACCAACCCTGGAACTCTATGTCATAATATTGTCCACAGGGACATTGATCATCTCTCCCTCCCATAAGACATCACACTGGTCCATTATATTAATGATATCATGTTGATCGGACCTAGTGAGCAAAAAGAAGTAACTACTCTAAACTTATTTTTAAGGCATTTGAGTAACAGAGGTTGGGAGATCAAGCCAACAAAAATACAGAGGCCTTCCACCTCAGTGAAATCCCTAGGTGTCCAGTAGTGTGGGACATGTCGAGTTATCCCCTCTAAAGTGAAGGATAATCTGTTGCATCTGGCCCCTCCTACAACCAAAAAAAAGGCACAGAACCAAGTTGGCCTCTTTGGATTTTAGAGACAGCATATTCCTCATTTGGGTGTGCTACTCTGACCCATTTACAGAGTTACCAGAAAAGCTGCTCATTTTGAGCAAAGTGGCTATGGTGGATGAAGGTTCTGCATGAGCTCAGCAACATGGACTTCCCCTCACCAAGGCTGACTTGGCTATAGCCACTGATGAGTGCCAAATCTGCCAGTAACAAAGACTGTCACTCAGCCCCCAAAATGGTACCATTCCCTGATGACAAATTGATTACATTGGACCACTTGCATCATGGAAAGGCAGTGATTTGTTCTAATTGGAATAGGCACATAATCTTGATGTGGGTTTGCCTTCACTGCATGTGATGCTTCTGCTAAAACTACCATCTGTGGACTTACAGAATGTCTTACCCACTGTCATGGTATTCCACACAGCATTGCTTCTGATCAAGGAACCCACTTCACAGCAAATGATATGTTGGGATGGGCACATGCTCATGGAATTCACTAGTCTTACCATGTTTCCCATGATCCCGAAGCAGTTGGATTGATAGAATGGTGGAATGGCTTTTTTTAAAAAAAAGATTTATTTTATTTATTTATTTCTCCCCCACCCCCCTCATGGTTTGCAATCACTGTCTGCTCTCTGTGTCCATTTGCTATGTGCTCTCTGTGTCTGCTCATCTCTTCTCTTTAGGAGGCACCGGGAACCGAACCTGAGACTTCCCATGTGGGAAAGAAGTACTTAATCGCTTGAGCTACCTCAGTTCCCTGGTTTGTTGTGTTTCTCATTGTCTTTCCTCTTTGTGTCTCTTTGTTGCATCATCTTGTTGCGCCAGCTCACTAGAGCCTGCCCAATGCACCAGCACACCTTCTCCAGCACCAGCTCACCTTCTCCAGGAGGAACCCGGAACCGAACCCAAGACCTCCCATGTAGTAGGGGGGAGCTCAGTCGCTTGAGCCACATCTGCCTCCCAGAAATGGCCTTTTGAAGACTCAATTATACTGCCAACTAGGTGGCAATACCTAGCAGGGCTAGGGCAATGTTCCCAGGAGGCTGTGTATGTTCTGAATCAGAGTCCACTGTATGGTATTGTTTCTCTCATAGCAGCAAATCAAGGGGTAGAAATTGGAGTGGCACCACTCACTATTACTTCTAGGGAATCACTAGAAAAATTTTTGCTTTCTGTCCCTGAAACCTTAAGTTCTGCTGGTCTACAAGTCTTAGTTCCAGAAGAAGAAGGGCTTCCACCAGAAGACACAAAAAAGATTCCTTTGTACTGGAAGTTAAGACTGCCACCTGGCCACTGTGGGCTCCTCATGCCTCTGAATCAACAGGCTAAGAAGGCAATTGCTGTACTGTCTGGGGAGATTGATCCTGCTATCAAGGGGAGATAGGATTGCAGCTACACAGTAGAGGTAAATAAGAGTTTGCCTGAAATACAGGAGATCCCCAAGGGTGTCTCTTAGAATTACCATGCCCTGTGGTTAAAATCATTGGGAAACTGCAACAGCCTAATCCAGGCAAGACTACCAATGGTCCAGAAACTTCAGGAATGAAGTTTTGGGTCACTTCAAGCTAAGGTGCTTGCTGAGGGTAAAGGGAACATGGAGTGGGTAGTGGAAAACCATAGTGGTAAATATGAATTACATCCATGTGACCAGTTACAGAAATGAGGACTGTAATGGAAATGAATATTTCTGCCTTGTTTTGTTATGAGTATGTTTGTATATATACATAAAACAAATATCTTTGTTTTCTTCTTTACTTTATCCCCTTATCATATGATGTAAGTTGTATTAGTTTCATGTCATAGTATTTAATTTATCAGATGTCAAGTTATGAGTGAATATTACCCAAGGGCTTGCATTCTATTCTAGGGAGATTTAGTGCATTTCCAGTTGTAGGCAGGACAATTGCATATTGTTAGGCAAATATATATATATATATGTCTGTTATAGTTTTTATTTAGAGATTAATACTATGGCTTAAGGTGATGTGTATGGCCGCCAAGTTGACAAGGCAGTTAGGCTCATGTATCAACTTGGCCAGTTAATCATGCCCACTTGTTTGGTCAAGCAAACACTGTATTGTGCACCTAATTGTACTGTGAGGACATTTCATGGACTTAAATCATCAGTGAGTTGATTGCATCTATGGCTGATTACATCTACAATCAACTGAGGAGATTGCCTTCCGCAATGAGAGATGTCTCATTCAATCAGTTGAAGGCATTAAAAGGAGAAGTAATTTCAGCAGTCAGAAGAAAGAATTCCCATCTCTATTTCAGACAGACAGCTTCTCCTGGGGAATTCATTGAAGACTTTCATCAGAGTTTCTGGCTTGCAGCCTGCCTTATGGAGTTTGGACTTGTGCATTCCCATGGCTGCATGAGACAATTTTATAAAATCTCATAATAGTTACAGATATCTCCTATTGGTTCTGTTTCCCTAGAGAACCATGAGTAATACAAAGGTATAGTCATGCCTTTTCATTAGACCTAACCTCTCCCTTGGGCTATGGAATGGAACCATATTGAAAGGTCTGCAAACAATAGAAAAGGGGTGAGTAGTAGGTGTGTCCTAACTTCCCCAGCAAACATAGACATGCCCAATAATTTACATATTCCCTGTGACGGCTTTTGTATTGTAACTGAAGGATTGAATACTTGAGTCAGAAACTGAATGACCCATAAAGTGAAATATATTTACTGTCTGGCTGTTAAAAGAAAAAGGTTTTGATCCTTGGTCAAGGTCTTCACTTCTCAAAATTTCATAAGAAGATCTTTTTAATATGCAGATTCTGATTCTGTAAGTATGGGATATGGCCTGAGAGTCTGCATTTGGAAAAAGTTCCAGGTGATATTGATACTGAACTGCATCCAAGAATTAAAATGAATTTTTCTGCATCAGCAGATTGTATTTTCTAATATAATAATTATGTAATATTAAATAGAATAAAACATAAATAGAATAAAACATGCTTCTAAAATATTAATAAATATGCATATAAAATCTATAATAATCATTAGATTATTGTTACTTAGTTCTTTCCCTTCTCTGGGAAAATTATCCCAAACTATTTTAAAAATCAAAAAGAAAATAGTGGGAAGCAGATGTGGCTCAAGCAATTGGGCTCCCGTCTTCCATGTGGGAGGTCCAGGGTTTGATTCCCAGGGCCTCCTGGTGAAGACAAGCTAGCCCGTGTGGCAAGCTGTCCCAAGCAGAGAGCTGGCACATGCAGCGTTCTGGCCCGCACGGAGTGCTGGCCGGCGCAGGATGCTGCTGCTGGTGCAATAAGATGACGCAACAAAAAGAGACACAGAGGAGAGACAATAAGAGACTCAGTAGACCAGGGAGCTGAGGTGGCACAAGAGATTGAGTGCCTCTCTCCCACTCCGAAAGGTCCCAGGATCAGTTCCTGGTGCTGCCTAAAGAGAAGACAAGCAGACACAGAAGAATACACAGAGAATGGACACAGAGAGCAGACAGCAAGCGCAAGAACAATGGGGTTGGGGGTGGGGGATAAATAAATCTTAAAAAAAAAAAGAAAATAGCTCTGGTTAATTATTGTAAAGGTTAGCTATACACTATTGGAGTAGCTCTATGCCTCTTTTGCTTACCAACAAGTCACTGATATAGGAATAAAGTAGGCCATTTTGTTGGGAAAGCTTTCTCAGGAGGGAGAAAAGGGGTTACATTCTCTGCTCTATGGAGTGCTCTCTGTTTAGATTCCGCCCCCACCCCCTTTCTAATTTGCTTCCTTTTCCTTTAGGCTAGTTTGGTAAGACCAAGCTTGTGATTACTTCTTGGGAGTCCCTCTGTCCTTGGAAATTTTAGCAACAAAAGGGAAAGAGGCCTGGAGTAGCCATTTAAAACAGCAATTCTGTAGGCTTTAGTGAGAAATATTGTTTTACTTGGGTCAGGAATCCTTGCCTCTTGTTAACAAACAAGGATACTCCTAGGGACAGGATCAGGAAAAGGGCCACTAAGCCAAATTCTAGTCTAAACTTTAAGAGGGTCAGTGGAATCCCCAAAGTACTTTGGAATCAAAGCCCTTGCCATAAAAATAAACAAATGCATAAATAATTTTATACTTCCTGTGCTGGATTAAGTCTTCTATAGAACCCAGAAAATCCTGCTCTTAAAGCAAACTCATTCCTGTGCCTGTAAACCCACTGTAGATGGGGCTTTTTTATTAGATTCAGTTAAGGGACTTCTTGAATAGATCACTTTTTATCAGATCGCTTCATATAAGAGCATTTGATTAGATTGCAGGACCCAGGGTGGGTCATAATCCTCTTACTGGAGTCCTTTGTCAATGGAGGACTAAAAAGCTGCAGACACAGGAAAAACACTGCAGAGTCAGAGGGAGAGGTCCTGGAGGCTGGAGACTGGAATCAGTGGAGCACAGAGGCATGGAAAGATATTTCCAAGAGGCTGAGAGAAAAGGGCCGTGCAGAGTAAGAAGCTGAAGCAATGAGGCCCAAAGGAGAGGAGAAAGATAATCAGACACTGCCATGCTGAGTCTGAGTGCACAGCTGAGCTCGGGGAGAAAGTGAGCCCAGAGGAGAAGGCAGATACCAGCTCAGCCACCATTGTGCCTTGCCACACGGCAGTACTCCCAGTACTCCAGGATCACCAGCAGTCAAACGTCGGTGGATCGCCAGCAGTCAAATATCGGTGAGACAGCATCTCTGATGATGCCTTGATTTGGACATTTTCACAGCCTCAGAACTGTAAGCTTTTAACCTAATGAATTCCCATTGTAAAACCCAATCCATTTCTGTTATATTGCTTCCGGAAGCTTTTAGCAAACTAACACACTTCCATTTACATTGTAGCTTCATTCCTGGAAAATCTAGTACATTTTTAAAACATGCCAAAAATATATTTTGTTTATATGTAAAATAGAATGAAATTTTAGGCTTAGATCATTATAAATAGGTATTACAAATATATAAATGCTTGGCAAGACATTTCAGTGCTATGTGGGAAGTTCTTCCTTGTACCAAACTGTCCTTGCATTGCAAGGTGACTAGTATCCCTGGCTGTCAATCACTAAGAATTGTAGTGTCTCACAACCATTGTGAAAACTGAAAATGCTCCCACAAATCCCAGATGTCTACCAGTGGTATATCCCAGTTAACAACCATGCTAAAGAGCAAGGATTCAAAATGAACAAAAATGACAATAATTATTATAACACTTAGATTTTGAAAAAGTTACCTTAACTTTTCTGGCAATGAGTTTATTTTAGCTACTTAAATTATGTGTCCTTTTTCTATCTTATCCTATCTGTTTGAAGTTATTTCTTCAAAAGCACTATAATATACAAAAATTGAATAGCATTAATTATGGGCCCACTTATCTTTCCAACTAATTTCAGACGTTCTTGTTATCATCTCAGTCTTCTTTCCCAATCTGATTCTAAGCTTGGTTATCAGCTAATTTTCTCCACACACTCATTCATTCATTTATTCATTCTTTCATTCAAAATTTACAGTGTATGTCTGTACATAGCACAGCAATCAGCATTTCCTTAATCTGTTTTAGCCTTTAAATCAGAACATATTGTCTGATTATGTTATCTATGAAGGTAAAATTAGGATGTTTTTCCCTTAATGAATATGTTCTAATTCAATAAATGTATCAATATTATTGTACAGTATTTCCACCAATTCTTTGAAAATTAGAAATTTCATACATCCAAATTCTTACACACAAGAAAACCACTCACCAACTATTGGTATCAGGTCTTATTCTGTTATGTTTTAAGTAGATTTCTCTTTAAAGATCTAGTTTAAATTTCCACTAAACATGAAACACCTAAATCGATGGCATAAGAAATCGATTATACTGCTCTCCTCCATAGAAATTATATTTTCTGGGAAATAAACCAGAGTCTGATCTAACTCATCTCTAACACTTTAGCTTTGAATACTTTGTTGTATATTGCCTTACAAAATTTTCTACAAACAGTAATATAATATATTCTTCCTAAATAACATGATTTTAATTTAAAGATAGTTATGGGTACTAAAAATTTTATAGGAATATCTGTTAGAATTAGAAGAGCTTTAACTCTTGTGGTGATTTGAAACTTTATGTGCCCTAGAAAATCATGTTAAAGCTAATCCATTCCTGTGGGTATAAACCTATTGCTAAGTAGGACCTTTTGATTAGGTTACTTAAGTTAAGGTGTGGCTCAGGGTGGGTCTTAATCCTCTTACTAAAATCCTTTCTAAATGGAATGAATATGGAAAGAGAGAGAGAGAGAGAGAGAGAGAGAGAAAGAGAGAGAGAGAGAGTGAGAGAGTGAGTTAAGCCACAGAAGCAAAAAGCTGAAAGCAGTGAAACCCAGAAGAGAAGAGAGAGAGCAGCCGATGCTGACTTGTGCCTTGCCATGTGACAGAGGAGTCCAGGATCACTGGCAGCTAGTATTCAGGAAAAAAGCATTGCCTGATGATGCCTTGGTTTGGACATTTTGCACTGTTATCTTATAAGGTAATGAATTCCGATTGTTAAAAACCAACCCATTTTATGGTATCTGCTTTCAGCAGGAAAGTAAACTAAAACAAAATCCTTCCTAAACAACTTCATTTTTATTTCAAGATATTTTTATGGATATTTAAAAATTCTATAGAAATCTCTTTTAGAATTAGAAGAGCTTTAACTCCATGATGATAATTAGTAGAACTGTATAATAAATCAACTTTGCAAATAACTAATAAAAAAATACTTTTATGAATTCCCTTTTTTAAAGTTCCCATATTGTCACCACTTTTTTGAAAAATGATCATTCTTATTACCCTTTATTTGTTTTCCTCTTTCCTTTTTCCCCCATGTTAGAATGTGGCTATTAAATGAAAAGAATCACAATGCAAGAGTGATTTCTAAATAGAGTTAGAGTAATTGTTTTCTCATTTTTTGTAATTTAGGATAGGACTCCAAAGTTGATTCATAAGTTTAAAAACAGGACAGAATTTATTTTTTGCCTTTCTAAAGCAGAATTCACTTCAACTTTAAGAGCACTTTAAATGACTACTCTGACAACCTGGAGACCAACGAGTTTGTCACAGTTCTGGAAATGGAAACAGCTGGACTGGTTAACTACTGTGATTCAGACTGAGTCACAGGCCCACACCTAGATGGAAACTGTACATCCTGGGGGATTTAGGAGATCCCTAGAGCGTGGGATTCCAGCTGAGACCTACCACCATGTCTCAACCAGCCCAGGTGTCAGAGAGTATTTCTAGCTCCTCTTTGTTGTTCCTGTTTCCCCATCCCTTTCATCATAACTTATAGGATTCTTTATTTACATTTCCAATAAGTACTGGTGAATATGAGTAATTGTAGAATAAATTAAGATGTGCCCAGGACACACTTGACATGACATAACCTCAGAGAAAACACTCAACCTTCCCATACCTTCTTTCAGTCTAGGAGTCCGGAGAAGTCCAGATATTTCTAGAGTCCCGAGCGGCAACAGCATTTCATGCTGAACATTGTAGGCAAGCTGACTATAATGAAAATTTAGGACTCCGTCCCTGCCCACCCCATCCCACTTTATAAAAACAATGGCTAACAGTGACCAGTGTTTACTCTGGCCCTAGCCAGAGTACAAACACCTTACATGCTTGCTCTCCATTAACTCCATATACTACAACTACTCTGTGAGGTGGACATTTTTATCATTCCCATTTACTTATGTAGCTGGTAATTGCTGGAACCAAAAATTGAACGAAAGATCTTTGACTCCAGAGCTCAAGCTCAGTTATAATGTTTTCCTGAATAAATAATTTAAATTTTAAGAAATAAGAAGCATATACACTGTGTAAGATTAATAATCTATTCAACAAATATAAATTAAGCAAAAACTATGCCAAGCACTGCTCTGGTTACTGAGAATTCAGCAGTAAATAAAACAAGTCACCTAATGAGCTTACATTCTCTTTAGGGGAGAAAGAAAATAAATAAAATAAATAAGTAAAATAGATTGCATTGTGGCAGATAAATGCAATAGAGAAAATTAGGAAACAATAGTGGGTTATGGAGATGTTGAAATTTTAAATCTTGTGGTCAGTGTCTCCATGACAAGGTGATAATTGAACCAAGACCTAAAGGTGGTGAGGAAACAAGCCTTTCCCCATTCTCAGTCCAACCCACTCTCCAGGGAAAATAGCATTCCAAGCTAAGGGGGCAAGTTCAAGGGCCCTGGGGCACCTGGAAGCATTGCCAGAGACCAGGAGATTGAGCAAGAGGGTAGAGTAGTAGAAGATGAGAACTGAGAGAGACTGAGGCGGGGGAGGGAGATTTCATTCTAAAGAGACTAGAAGTTATTGAATGTTTCAAACAGAAAAGCGACAATCTGATTTATGTTTTGAAAAGGATTATTCTGGCTTTTACATTGACTATAGACTTGGGTGGTGGGTGGCAATTTACTCAGCTGGGAGACCAGTTAGGAAACTATTACTAATTCAGGAAAGAAATGATATTTGCTTGGATCAGAGAGATAATATTGAACATGGGGTGAAATGATTTGGATTCTAAAAATATCTTGTGGATGAAACTGAAAGAATTTACTAATCAACTGGATATAGGGTATGAAGTAAAAAGATGAGTTGGGCTGGAGCATTTGCAAGAATAGATCGTTTTTAACCAAATGAGGAAATTAGTGGATATAACAGGTTTAGGTTTGGGGCAAGGATCATAAGCTCAGTGCTGGACACTTTTACATTGAAATCTTATTAGACAGCCAGGTAGAGATGTCATGTCAGATGTGAAAAGAGTTCTGGGGAAAGATTAAAGCTGGATATATAAGTTTAGGAGTCTTTGAGAATAGATGGTATTTAAGGTCATTAGAGTGGATGGAATCCCTAAGCAATTGAATTGAATAGGTGAAAAAGAGAACTGGTCTCAGGTCTGAGGTACTGACCTGGGGTACTCCACTGTTAAGATGCCAGAGAGAAGAAGAGGAAATAGTAGAGAAGAAGGAGAAGAAACAGCCAATGATGTGGGAGAAAAACCAGGTGACTATAGTGTCCGGGAATCCAAATGACACATTTGAAGAGTAAAAAAACTGTGGATAGACCAAGTAAAATATAGTTGAGAAAACAAGCATTAACTTTAGCAACATGGAGGCCACTGGTAACCTAGACAATGGCAATTTGGTTTGAGTATTGGGGACAAATGTCTAATTGAAATGAAATGACAGACAATAAGAAAGAGAAATTGAAGATGGTGAGTATGGATAACACAACATGTTTGACAATGTTTCTTTTTTTTTTTTTTTATTGTGGGTAAAAATAAAATTTTTCACAATACATACCCTACCATGACAATGTTTCTTTACTGGAGAAGAGAGATAGTGGGCAATAACTGGAAGAGAAAGAGGTTTGATCTTTTGTTTTGTTTTGAGTGGGAGAAATATGTGTGTAGGTTGATGGAAAAGAAGCAGTAGATAAGGGGAAATTGTGGCATAATGTTCTTGAATAGGTTCAAAGGAAACAATCCAGTGTATAAATGGACTGGTTGGCCATAGTAAAAGCATGGACTGCTCATCTATAATAATACAAGAGACGGTAGAGTATAAAGTACAGATGGGTATGTATTTGTGTTATCAAAGCTCATCCAAGTTCATTTTTTATAAAGATTTATTTTATTTATTTATTTCTCCCCTCCCTCGTTATTTGCACTTGTTGTCTACTCTGTGTCTGTTCATTGCATGCTCTCTGTGTCTGCTTGTCTTCTTTTTAGGAGGCACTGGGAACCAAACCTGGGATCTCTCATGTGGGAGGGAGGTGCCCAATTGCTTGAGCCACCTCCACTCCCTGCTTATTGTGTCTCTCATTGTGTTTACTCACTATGTCTCCTCGTTGCATCATCTCGTTGTGCCAGCTCACCGCACCATCCCATTGCATTAGCTTGCTGTCTTGCTCATCTTCTTTAGGAGGCACTGAGAACCGAACCCAGGACCTTCCATGTGGTAGGCGGTCACCCAACTGCTTGAGCCACATCTGCTTCCCTCAAGTTCATTTTTGACTGCTTCAAATTTCTAGTTTAAAAAAAAAAGATTATCATATAAAAAAGAAGATAAGGAAGGAAGTGTTATAGGTTTCAGAAAGTCAGCTATTAGAGTGGAAGAAGGAATGGGACAAGGACAATAGTATTTTCTGGCAACAGTTAGGGCCCATTTGAGATTAGTGATTAAGAAATTAAAGTGAGATTGGTCAGCTTCATTGTGTAATTTTCTACAGTTCTCATATAGCTGCATGGATGCAGGGAGTAGGAAGAGTGCTGAATTCATCCAGGAATGCTGTTTGGCTAAAGAAATTTGGTGAAGAAAGAATGAGGCAAGGAAGTTGAAAGAGTGTGCAAAAGACTGATCATAACAGTTTACCATAAAATTTAACTGGGCTAAAGAGGTATGATAAAATGAGAGTTGGCAGGGAGGGAGTGTAGAGATGGCAAAATCAAGGAGTACAGGCCCGAGTGAGGATGTACAGTTGCTGGAGTCAGTGTAGTGGAGAGGTGATTACTTTAATAACTGACTCAACTGAAACTATGGCTACCTCAAGTCAAAACTTATTGGGACATGCCCTAGCCAGAGTACCTAATGGGAGGCTAGTTTCTGGGACTTTCATATATACTGGTTCAGTATTAGCTTTAGATAACCTAAGATTCCTTGAAATGGTTTATTTAAGATCTGAATAGTTTTCTAATTGTCCAAAAACTAGTCTCTCACCCTTAAAAACTTAATAATCAGGTACTTACAGGATAGGATTAGGCAATTTAGAATATTTTTGAGGATTTTCTTGCACTAGAGTAGTTATTTCATTGTCCCAAATTAGCAGTCAAATAACTATGTGGGGTCCTGAGAGTTAACTTAAAAGTTTTACACAGTAGAGAACCACACTTCACATGTTCCTTGTGAAGTTTGGAAAATACCTGGTAGTGCTGGTCTCCAGACAAGAGACTTTATTTTCATAACTCATCTGCATGCTCTACTCCCATGCTTTTGGGGAAATACAAGTAATTTTTATTTTAAAAAAATGTGGGTGGGAGCAGATGTAGCTCCACTGGTTGAGCTCCTACTTCCCAGGTATGAGGTCCTGGGTTCAATCCCCGGTACCTCCTAAAGAAAAAGAAAAAGAAAAAAAAAGTGTGGGTTCTCTTCTTCTAAACCTTTTTTTTTTTTTAATGCTATGATGGTTAATTTCATGTGTTAACTTGGGTAGGCTACGGGGACCAGTTGTTTGGTCAAGCAAACGCTGGCCTCATTGTTACTGTGAAGGTATTTCTTAGATGGATTGGCATCATTAGTCATTTGATTGCATCTACATCTGATTGCATCTACAATCAACAGAGAACCTTGCCCTCAACAGTGAGGGGAGTCTCCTTATCCAATCAGTTGGAGATCTCAAAGTGAGAACTGAGGATTTCAGAAGTCAGAAGGAATTTCTGCCTTTTCTTCAGTCAACCAGCTTCTCCTGGGACATACAACTTCACCTTCATCTGAGTTTCCAGTATGCAGCCTGCCCTCCAGAATTTGGATTTGCCATTCCCTATGATTGAGTGAGCCAACTCCAATAATAAACCTTTTAATATTTATATATAATTACATCCTATCAGTTCTGTTTCTCTGGAGAACCTTAACTAATACATATTTTGGTACTGGAAGGCTATTACAAATACTAAAATTTGGAAAGAGCTTTGGAATTGGTTAGGGGCTGGAAGAATTGTGAGGGTCTTGATAGAAAAAGTCTAGATTGCTTTGAAGAGACTGTTGGTAGAAATATGGATGTTAAAAATGCTTCTAATGAGGTGTTGTAAAGAAATGATGGATGTATTATTGGAAACTGGAGGAAAGGAGACCCTTGTTATAAAGTATCAGAAACCGGAAATTTTGTGTTCTGTTGTCAGATGGAAGGCAGAACTAGTAAGTGATGACCTTGGATAGTTAATTGAAGAGATTTCCATGTCAAGTCAGAAAGGTGAGGTCTCACATCTCCTTGTGGCTTATAATGAAAGGCTAGGAGAAAGGGTTAAACTGAGACCTGAAATCAAAAGCACAAAGAAACAAACAATTGATGATTTGGAAAATTCTCAGCCTACCCAGATAGCATCCTCTGAATCTAGGGCCAGAACTAGCTATATTAGGCCCTTTCCTGAGCTCTTAGGAGATGAACCCCAGAGAACAAGGCTCTGTGCAAGGGTTTAGCTGAACAGTCCTTTGCTGAAGAATATGGGTGTTTGACTCATGGATCCAGTCACCCATTTCAGAGGAAGTCAGGGTTGGAAATGCAATTTTCAGGAAGGAGCTGTGGAAAATCCTTTTGACGATGGTTTGGACCCCCATGAACTGCATGTAAAGCGAACATATTTTTTTGTGAAAGTTGTATGAACAGAAACACTACCAGCCTGAACTGAAAAGGTCAGAGAAGGAATAAATTGAAGGAAGAATGACTTCAAGGGCAGAAACGTGGAAGCAGCAATCTGGACTGAAAAGATCTCCTTGGGCCAAGAGAGGGCCCACCCATGCATGGGGAAATTGTGACCCTCCCCTGCTTTTGGAAGGGGCAGGGTTTCTGCGCTGGGCAGAGTTCTGCTATTCTGCTACCAATCCAATGCTCAGGGAGGGTGACCTGCATCCCAGTTTTGGGCATAACAAGGCCACCATTCCAGTGCTTGGAGAGGGTGGAGCCCAGGTCCTAGCATTCAGGGTAAGCATGAATATTGCGTGAGTATTTGGGAAGGGTGAGGCTACCATTCCAGCAGGTCTGGAGAAAAGAGATTCAGAGATGACTCTCAGACCTTGAAATCTAATGGAATTAACCCTCCTGAATTTTGGACTTGGTGGGACACATGACACCTGTTTTCCTTCCAATTTCTCATTTCTGGAATGGGAACGTCTATCCTATGCCTGCTCCACTATTTTATTTTGGAAGCAGGTAACTTATTTTTTAGGTTTCACAGATCCACAGATGAAGAGGAAGTTTGCCCCACAATGGGCCACAACCATAACTGATTTTGATGAGACTTGGGGCTTAGAGTTGTTGCTGAAATGATTTAAGGCTTTTAGGATATTGAGGTAAATGTATTTTGCTCGTGGGAAGAATATGATTTTTTGGAGTCCAGAGGGCAAACTGTGATAGATTGAGTTATGTTCTCCAATTTAGACATGATCTTAATCTTAATCACATTCCTGTGGGTGTGAACCCATTGTAAATAGGACCTCCTGAAAATGTTATTTTTGTTCAGGTATGGCCTAACCGAATGAGGGTGGGGCTTAATCCAGTTTACTGGAGGTCTTATATTGAGAAAGAAAGTAAAAAGCCGTGGAGAGAAACCGGAGCAGGAAGTGAGCAGGAACCTGAAAGAGAAAGGAGAGAACACTGCTCTCTGACATGAGCGAAGGAACCCCAAAGATTGCCAGCAACCTGTACTACAATGTCACAGACTTTGGGAAGCAAGCATTGCCTTGCTGGCACCTTGATTTTGAACTTCTCCTAGCCTCAAAACGGTCCGCCAATAAATTCTCACTGTTTAAGCCATCATTTGGTATTTGTCATAGCAGTCTGGAAAATTGAGACAAATGCAAATTAAATATACATCAGAATTTGTATGGTCAGTTTGTACTTTTAAGACAATCACTGTTATTTATTGGTTTTATTTTATGCCGCTTTTTATTTATTGCTTTCAAAATGATTTCCTTCCTCATCACCCTATGAGCTTATTGAAGTCAGAAGCATATTTGAATGGCAGTACTTACTGTCTTTGTTGAGGACATTTATCCCACTATATATTTTCTAAGAAAGTTTCTTTGGAAATGTGGAGACTTCCCCTGTAAATTAATTATAGTATTTCTGATTTTTCTTTAGGCAGTGGAAGAATTTTATTCTTTTTTCCCCAGTTATTATAAAGGATAATACAGCACTTTGTATTAACAGAGCTAACTTCTTATGAGGAGAAGTTGGCTTCTAATATATGTTGAAATTTGAGATGCCATGTAGCTCACCTCTACAAATTATGACCTTCCAAACCCATTGAAATATGTACCATTAAACCCATTTTCAGTGTGTCTAGAGGCCCCCAAACAAAATATACATTACTTTTAAGGGCTAAGATAATACGGACTCAGAGATTATTTCACATTGTCATGACCTAATCAGAAAACAAAAAGGTCATGGAGAGAATAAGAATTGATCAGGTAGCCTTTGCTGGAGAATATGGAAAGGAACAGATCTTGGAGAAGAGGGATGACCTGAGGAAGGCAGTCTGGGTGAGGTAAAAGGGGACAAATATGATGATACTTTGCATTGTTATCAACTGAGATGCTCATTTGGAAGAAGAAAATAGATGACTTTTCCACTTTAACAATTAATTCCACAGCAGCACTGGTAGTGATGCTTTTGGTCAAATTACAGCAGATATTTATTTCATTATATGATTAACATCTTGTTTTTGTCTTTTATTGTTTAAGAAAAACAGGCTAATTACATAATACCTATAAGAATAAAAGTATAATTTATAAATAATTTTTAAATGAAAAATGAAAAAAAAAAGCACACACACAATAAGAATAAAAATGTATAGAGAAGTTCAGTGATTTGTATTCTGGGACCATTTAAGTGATATGTTTTTAAAAGGAAATAATTCTTTTTGGGGAAACAACATACAGATTTAATTTTATGAATCAGGATGTAGTCTAAAAGCCAAAAAAATTTGAGATCATATGTAAAAATGTTATTTCAGCATGTTATTATGTTAACTGCAAAAGCAAAATGGATTTAAGACTGGTAAGAATGGACAGATTTTAAATGGGAGAATTTTTTTGTACCTAAATAAGTGTTACAGTTGGGTAGTTTGATGTAATTATGTAATTATGAATTCCAAAAATATAATTGGATCATGCTTGTAAACTAATCTGGGCATGATTAAGTTATGATTAGGGCGTTGACTGGGCCACATCAGTAGGGCGTTGAGCCCCACCCCTTGGTGGGTGGAGAATTGAATATAAAAGGCAAGGCAAAGAACAGAGTTGAAGCAGTTTTTGAGAAGCAGTTTTGATGTTGGAAAGAAGGCCCCAGGAGAAGAGAAGTGAGCCGTTCGCCTGATCACCTACAGCTGACCTTGTGGAGGAAACAGGAGCTGAGCCCGGAGAGAAATGCAGTCCCGCGAAGAGAGGAACCCAAGAAGCCTGAACCCTGGCAAACGTCGGCAGCTGTCTTGCTCTAACACGTGACAATGGACTGTGGTGAGAGAAGAAACTTAATGCTTTATGGCCTGGTATCTGTGGACTTCTACCCCAAATAAATGCCCTTTATAAAGACCAACCCATTTTTGATATTTCACATTAGCACCCCCTTTGGCTGACTAATACAATAAGATACTAAGAACATATAATATTGTTTATCCATATTTTTTTTGTATTCTGAAATATTTATTACATTGCTATTCTTTAGAAGGCAACCTGTTTTAATAAAGGGAAATTGTATAACTGGTTTTAGACAGGTTTATTGTAGCTCCATCAGGATCAATTCTTCAAGATAAATTTTTTTCCTTACAGATAAAGCTGCATGTTTTTGCACGTACGTCTACTGTATGTATCTACTCAGTAGTGATGATGATGGATCAAAAATCGTTATAAGCACTTTCCAGGTATTAACAAATTATACATTTGAGGTAGATACATTATTTTATCCTCTTTAAATGGAGGAGATATTCAAGACACAGGGATGTCAAGTAATTTGCCAAAGATTGTGTAGTGAACAAGAGGCTGATTTGGTGTTCACATGTAATACAAATACACTGTGACGGTGGGAACCTTTGTCTATGTCAATGGACATAGAAACCAGATTATAGTTACTTGACGAATGAGTAAAAAGTGACCCCTTAGGATTTATGAGTCCAGTATTTTCACAGCTGATTCCCACCTTGATCCTTCTCTGTAGGTGGCTATGTCTGCTGTCTGTGAGCAGAGGGAAGTTCCTGATTCCTACCATCATTCTCGGCAGTTTCAAACCAAAGCTTTTAAACTTAACATGCAAAATATCTTGTACCTAACATACATACGTTCTAAGTGTAATGTGGTAATTTCTTACCAATTGGCAGTAAATATACCAGGTTCTTAGGAATAGTTACCTTTAATGAAAAAATAAATAAAACATACTCTGTAATTTCCACCATCAGGAGAGAACAATGTTAGAATGTGTAGTAATATAAGGGTTGTTTATTACAATTATTATACTATTATACTGTATATGTCATTATAATATATAAAGATATTATAAAATAATTTCCACTATTTATTTAAAAAAGACAGTCTTTTGATTTTCATTTTGCTCCTGTAAAATTATTTAAAGAAGATGAGTATTGTAGGTTCTATAATTTTTATGCCTTTGAAATAACCAAGTCTGTACAATTGTCAATACTTTAGTAATGTTACTACTTTATTTTATAATGTGAGGTTGTGATTATTTGAAAAGCATTTTGAACATCTAAAAGGCAAAAATCAAAATCCTTCAGAGACAATTTGTTTTCCCACATCTTGTGAGGAAAATCTTTAAGATTAAGCCTTCTTAAGTCCTTGAGCTAGCAGTGAAGACTGAAAACCCAAGGGTGTTTCAGCCTTAGAATTTTTTTCTTAGTAAGAGCCAAGGAAGGGAGGGAGGGAAGGGAGGGAGGAGGGGGAGGAATGGAGGGGGAAGGAGGGAAGGAGGGAAGGAAGGAAGGAAGGAAGGAAGGAAGGAAGGAAGGAAGGAAGGAGGGAAGGAAGGAAGGAAGGAAGGAAGGAAGGGCCTTCAAGAGCATTCAGCTCCTCTCCATCATTTCTAATCACTAGCAAACACAGTGCAAGCACATAAACCTACAGGGAAAAGGAGGAAAAATATCAAATCAGGCAGTTATTTTAGCCTGAATTTCTTCATATTTGGTAAAAATGTTTTAAGATTTAAAGACTACAAATAATTATTTTACTGCTTTATACTCTTACAAACGTTTTGGATCATAAATTAAGAACAGTGGAGGACCTACTAACATTGCATATCTTTGTGCACCAAAATCCTATTCTCTTAATGTAAAATTATTTAATATTACAATAATACTGTTTCAAACAGTTTTATATATATATATTTTGTCATAACTAATAGAATGTTTTAAAGTGCTCATCTATGAATTTCAAATAGATTTGATGGGAATAATAGCCTGTTTGTCTATTTTCTCAAGAAAAAATTAAATTGGTCTTTGTTGCCAAATTGTTTAAAAGTCTGTTTATAGTTCTCACCATAGTATGAGTTAGCGGCCGTCTTTAAAAATTATAGATAAGGACTCCATTAAGAAATCATACTTTTTGCCACAATTCTGATTCCATCCCTATTTCCTCAATTTCAAATTTCTGGAAGTTTGACAAAACTAAAAGAGTAAGAAAAGGGGGTGGGGAGTGGGGCTGGTTTGCTTAAGTCACTGTGAGAACCTTAGTCACAAAGCATCTTGGGCTTCTGATGAAGAGATGGGAATAGGGGTTAATAGAAGTAGGTACCTGAGGTGTGATCATGGAATGGAATCCTTGGGGAGAGCTTCTGGACAGATAAGGTCTATGGCTCCATAGGAATTACCTTGGTGGTTTCAGCAGCTGTGATCTGTACTGAAGGACTGACAAGCTCGCTCCCAGAAAGGAATGAATGGAATGTGGAATCTCCACTTTTACCTTGGGCTCTGAAACAACAGAGTCCTTACCATTTCTAAGACCTCAGCAAGCTCAAAGTATTCAAGACTCATGGGGAGAGGGCCAGGATTCCCCCATAAATCAATGGAAAGACTTGCACTCCGACAACTACAGTGGTAGTATCATTTTGTCATTATTTTAATGTATTTTTAAAAAATGAATCCAAACAGTAATAGGAGAGAAGGTAAAGAATGCATTATCCAAAAGACCATCTATTAACCTGGTGTGGCCCCGATCATTTACTGAGATTATGGTGTTGCACAAGATTGTGGTGTAATATTTGTGGCCATAAATAATTTAAGCATGTGTAACATATACCTAATTATTTGGAATGAAGACAGCAAACTTAAATGCATTATAAAATCAGCAAACTGGCACATGTTGTGTACTTAATAATGAGCTTCATAATCTTGGGGAATAATTTTACCTCTCTGATCTTCAGCTTCTTAATCCAGAAAATGAAGAAGTTGGACTGGGTGTTCAAAATCTTATCTCAAATTCTTGATTTCTTAAATTATAAATACAGGTCTGTTTTAAATATTATAAGCTTTGTGTAATTACCAAATTATCATGTTTATAGTTTTAGGCTTTATTTTTCTAAGTATAAAATCATTTATGTGCATTGAAAAAAAAAAAAAATCAAAGAACTATTGAAAAAATAAACAAAATGAACCCATCAGCCTGAGAAAACTATAATAAACATTTTTGTGTTTGCAAGTTTGAACTTAATATACATAAAATTATAATAAAATGGGATTGTACTTACTACTTATGCTGTTTTATTATCCACTTTTTTCTTAAAATGAGCCGTATATATTTTCTATGACTATAGAAGTTTTCCTAATTTTTAATGGCTGTATATTTTACTGCATCTACATCTATATGTATGCCATCATTTAAGAAATCATATGTTTTAGTTTGCTTAAGGCTACCAATGCAATATACCAGAAATGGATTAGCTTTTACATAGGAAATTATTAGGGTAAAAGCTTACAGTACTGAGGCCACGAAAACGTCCAAATCAAGGCATCAGCAGCGATGCTTTCTCACCAAAGTTGGCTGCTGACGATCCTGGAGTCCTGCCATGTGGCAAAGCAAAATGGTGGCCATTTATTGCTTTCTCCTCCAGGCTTACTTTCTCCCTGAGTTCAGCTGTAGGCAATCAGACGTATAGCTCATCTCTTCCTGGGCCTCTTGTCTTCAGCTTTGGGCTATTTTGCTGCTTCCAGCCTCAGGCCTCTCTCTCAGCCTCTTGGGATTTCTCTGTCTTTCTGCAGCTGTAAGTGATCCTGGAGTCTTCTCTCACATGGCAGGGTAAAATGGCAGCTGCCTTTCTGTGTGTGTGTGTTTCTGCTTTCGGTTCTCTGCTTTTATAAGAGGGCAGGGACCCAACTTGGGTCAAGCCTCATTGACTCACTGATGTAGTCCAATCAAAAGCCCTAAATTAACTTCAATCCAATGAAAGGGTCCCACACCAACAATATAATCAAAAGCCCTTAACTGAAGCAACCTAATCAAAAGTGATCTAAAAGTTCCCTTAACTGAATCTAACCAAAAGGTCCTAACACTTATAATAGGTCTATAGGCACAGGAAGGGATTATCTTAAGAACATAATTTCCTGGGATTCACAAAAGAATCAAACCAGGATATCATCTTAATATTGATGAACATTATCTACTGATAACATTAAAAAACATAATCAACTGACAAACATTTAAGTTCCTTTGACTTCTCTGCTACTGTTTATAATGCTTCAGTGAACAGTTATACATATTTATGCACTTCTGTGAATATTTTCCTAAGATAATTTCCAAGTAGAATTTTTATATAAAAGGCAATGTATTTGTTTGAATGTAACACATGATTTGTTAATTAAAAACCACATTGGGGAAGCGGATGTGGCTCAAGTCATTGGGCTCCCATCTACCATATAGGAGGTCCAGGGTTCATTTCCCAGGGCCTTCTGGTGAAAAGCAAGCTGGCCTGCGTGGCGAGCTGCCCTGAGTGGAGAGCTGTCCTACATGGAGTGCTGGCTGGCGCAGAGTGCTAGCCCACGCAGGAGCGCTGGCCCACGCCAAAAGCTGGCGCAGCAAGATGACGCAACAAAAGGAGACACAGAAGAGAGACAATGAGAGACGCAGAAGATCAGGAAGCTGAGGTGGCAAAAGAGATTGAGCAATCTCTCTCCACTCCGGAAGGTCCCAGGATTGGTTCCCAGTGCCGCCTAAAGAGAAGACAAGCAGACACAGAAGAACACACAGAGAGCAGCAGCGAATGCAGAACGATGAGAGGGGGGAGGTAAAAAAAAACACACATTGTACAATAGTTGTAAAATACATTGAAAATCACAGTATTTTGCTAAACTTTAAGTGATTTTTCTATGAATATATATTTTAACATTGCTGAGATTAAATGTATTTGTAAGAATATGTTCTGAAAGTAATGGTATGTTTCTCACTGCCCAGAGAGAAATTTAGAAGGGAATAAATTCTAAAACCATGCTATAATTTGTGCAGTCCCTGCACCTTTCACAACCACATGATTAGCAGAGAGACATACATCTCACAGAATCCTTATTCTGGGAACAGGATGGTGGCTGCAGAAAGTCTTGGGTGGCTTTTCCCTATGGGACCATTTGAGTTTGATTATCCCTCTTTTTCATATGGTGTGTCTGAATGATCCTAGAGAGTTTGAATAGTCTAAGATATAGCATCAATCTAATTATGCAGTAATTTTGATTGGTACCAGTCTAGAAACTTCTAATTAGCTACAAATTAGTCTTAAAAACTACCATTTAAAAGCCCCTACTATCAGGCCCCAGCTCTGTGTCTTATATGCATTGACATGAATCAACAAAAAGAAAGCCAAGAAGAAAGGAAAAAAATGAAGCTGGCAATTTAGGTTCTGTTACGCCTATGTAAAGATGAGGAAACTGAGGCATATGATTGTTAAATAACATGCCCACAGTCAAAGAGCTTGTAAGTGGAGGATTAAAACCAGGACTGAGTTTTTTCTGTTCATTATCCCAATATTTCTCATATGATCACATTTTATTTTCACAAATTTATCATAAATTCATCTCAATGCAAGGACCACCTGAAGCACATCACTTAAAAGTTATCAGTGAAGATAGTTACTGTTAGTGGAACCCTCTAGGTTTGGGCCTCTGAGTTCTTGGTTTATGTTGCATAAAATAATTTAAGGACATGCCATAGGGTAGGCAAGGGAGTAAAGAGTTTTTTAAGAAACAAGAAAAGAGTACAAGTACACAACCTGAGATATAAAATATGGGTGCGCTACAGGGTGAGATGCGTGTGGGCTCCCAGATTAGGCCTTTTTAAAGTCTTTCCTCCTCCCCCTTCCTAATGTTGGGGAGGGGCCCCAGCTGTTGGCTGTTCTGTTTGGTTGCCTCACCCGTTAGCTCTCTAAGGGCCAACTGCGAGGCCTTTTGTTTGACGGTATCCCGGGCTTCCCCTTGACCCAGGAAAGAGTTCCAAATGGGATCTCACGGCCAGAGTCTCAAACGGCCTTTCTGGCTTTGTTTAGTAGCAGCCTTCCCCTAAGGGGGTTTTCCGGGAGGGGTCTCATGGCCATGTTGTCTGCCTTCCCTCTTTCACTGTACTAACCTGCCTCAGTTACATTCTTGCACTTCTTGTAACCTTTGTTTAATCTAATACACTTCCATCCTAAAAGCACGAACTATGGGATGAATTAGATTCCTTACCCTTTCTCTTACTAGGACTACCAAATCTGGAATGGGTGAGTTGCTCTACTTTGCTGTTTCCCCTACCTTAGTTCTCTGTTTCTCAAGTAATGTAGTATTATGTTTCACACTCTTTTGTTTATTCATTTATATATTTTTTGTTCTAATTAATTAATAGATGAGCCTGTTCTACTTAGAGCCCTGAGCATATCTCAACATCATTACTAATCAGTAAGAGATTTTTCTTCCTTAAAGTTGATGGGGGATTTGAAGGGCCACTAAATAAGATTATATATTTATCTCATATAACATGTATATGCATTAAATATCTTCCGGGGTGTGAATCTTAATAATATTTCATAGAGCTTGTATATTCTTTCTGAGACATATGGGCTATTTCTCTTTCAAGTACTTGAGAGAAATGGAATTGCAGAAGGATTAAGTGACTTCCCCAAGGTTATTTAGGAAACCAGCTGCAGAATTGCAGAGTTGAGTTCAAACCAGCTAAAATTAAAATAAGGGAGTGCTTTTTAAAACTAAAGCTCTAAGTGCTTTAACATATTCAGCAGAGAAAAGGAAAGCTATTTAATGTATTCTAAACAAAGAGATTATTTTAATTTTACCAAAGGCAGATATTCTAAAAGCAAGTAGCTGAACTTGAAAGATACTGAGTTTTTCAATCATAAAAAGTCCTTAGATAAATTAAATAAGATTTACATGAGGGATTAAATCTTTTCAGGTCTGCCCAAGGTTATGAAGCAAGTATAATAGAGAAAAGCTGTTAGAAATCCACTTGAGTAAGCCATTTTGATCTTTTTATCTCGATTGCTTTTATCTCTTGCTAGTTTGCATCTTAGCTTTGGTGTTGGGTTAAAAAAAAAAAAGTTGGAGTGCCTTTACTTTGTACTTGTCTGCTTGTTGTAATGGCAATTCTGCATATATAATATTAATTCCACCGTGTATTTGTATACTCTTTGTTTAAATGGTTGGTTTCAGAAATATTTAAGAAGCTTTCTCTAGCCAAAATAAACATTTTGAAGAACCATTAAGGAATGAGAGAGATGAAGAGTGGTGTGTTTTGTGTTAAGCATAAGTGTGACTCAAAGGATGAAATCTTTGCTATGTTATAAAATATTCTCAATCGCTCTTCATTAAAGCATATAATTTGGTTGCCTGAAAGTCTGAGATACTCCTATCATCCAAACAGAACTCAAGGGCTGAGATATGTGTGGCATTTCTTATTTGTATCCCTACACTTTTCTGTGCTAGAGTACTAACTGCAAGTAAATTGTGACATGCAATCAAATGCAAAGCTTAAAATAAAATCAGCTCTTAAGTTGAAATATTTACAATTTGATATGATATTAACACAGTCTTAATTGAAAATTTTATGACATTTATTTAGTGCAGAAAAGAAACTAAGCTTATTTTGAATACCTAACACATGTAACCAATTCTTCCATAAAATCCTTAGCCTGTGTTACATCTTAATATCTAAAAAGTCTTTGAACGGTTAAAAAAAAAAAAAAGAAATAAAAATACACAATTACCTTAACGTGCTTGAGATGAAGAACAAAATTAATCTGAATAATGTTTTTATTAAAGATATATAATAACAAAATTGCTTTTAATACAAACAGTTGATCTAAGAATCTTAAATAAGCACTAATTTATTTTGGAGCAATATACTATGAAACTCAAGTTTCCCTGACTTTTATTACATGGCAGTGTTCACTACAGAATTGTGGAAACATAAAAGGGAATTTTTTTGTTAACATTTGTCAATGTTAAAAAAGGGACTTTCTTTGGAAAATTGGAAATTCCATGACTACTTTAGAGATTCTCTCTCTCTCTCTCTCTTTCTCTCTATCATTTATCTATCTATCATCTATCATTTGCATATGTTTGGTGTCTACATTCTAGAAAGAATTCAGTTGTATATTCAGTTTATTAAAATTTCCAGTTTCCATGTTTGGACTTGGAAACTTTAGGGTCCATTTTAATCTCAAGAGATAAGCTGCTTTTAAAAAGTGTACACAGTATTTGAGTGGATATGGTATTGAAATTAAAAAACAAAACAAAACACAAGTATGTAATTTGCATCATAACACATTACGTTGAATATCAAAGTTAAGCTTTATAAAAGGTAAAAGTAGGTTTTGCTTTGTATTATTATTATTTACTGATGCAACAACCTTCCAACCTATTATTTTCTAAAGGAAATAATGACAATTATTTGGCTATTATAAAAAATTAAGTAATAGTATACATAAAAAAACTGTTGTTTTACAAAAATGCCTAAACCCGCTGACTATAAGATAAAATTACATATGGTAAAAATCATAGCTGGCAATACTGCATAATTTCTACCCTTAGCATAAAATCACCAATTTCCATGCAGCTGTAAAATTTCACACCATCACATTGGCCATAGATTCATTTTTTCACATGAATATAATAAACTGGATATTTATTGTCACACTCTGACCCTGTTAAGTTAGAAATGTGCAGAAAATTTTTAAAGCTTAGAATTTTCACCCAGAAAATGTATATGAATATAAAATTATTCTGTAATAATCTTAATGTCAGTCTTAATATAAATGGTACATTAGATCTCATTTTTCTTAGAAGATTTAACTTGAAAATTTATACTTTACTGATTATTTTAAAAATGTCAAGTTAATTCCATCATTAGTTTAATGATATATTCATCAAATATTTTTAGATATGTATTATTTGAAATTCTCTACAGGAATGCATATTACCAAGAGGCAGAAGATATAGGATTCAGTCTCCATTCTGTTCCTAGGTTGTTGTGCTGCCTTCTCATCAATCTTTTCTTTCTCTGCCTCACTTCATTTGTGAAAAAACATGGTTAGGAGTAAATGATGTCTGTAGTCCCTGCCATCTCTAAAAATATCAATCTCTAAATGAGACATGGTTTCTGCTCTCAGGGAGCTGACAGTATTATAGGAAAGAAAACTATAGGAAAGAAGACAGTACTGCAGAATGTTACAAGTGGTGTAGTAGATCAAAGAAAGATCAGGGTATGCTGACAAGAATCTTTTCTGGTCAGTAGGTATAAGGGAAGTCCTCCAAAAGGAGGTTGTATTTGAAATTGAACATAAAAATTTGTAGGAAGTAATTTTTCAAATAAAGATGGGAGAATAGATTTCTTTAGGTGAAATGAGAAGATGAGAGATCTAGAATTTGGAAAGCTTATATTGCTTACAGACATTCTGGCTCATGACACTCAGTAATTTTTTCACAGTGTTCTTAGGCCAAAAGAAACACTTAGTTACATTTATTAAATAGTTTAAGTCCAAACAACTGTAGTAATATTTCACATGGTATGCAACAAATGTCACTGTGTTCTAGAAACATGCAGAGGCCCTGTGAGTTCCTTGCCATGCCCAGGGCACATTGTTTCACAGTTTGGGAACCACGGTGTATTATCAACCAAAGGGGTGCTGATGCAAAATACCAGAAATCTGTTGGTTTTTATAAAGGGTATTTATATGGGGTAGAAGCTTACTGTTACCAGGCCATAAAGCATAAGTTACTTCCCTCACCAAAGTCTGTTGCCACGTGTTGGAGCAAGATGGCTGCTGACGTCTACCAAGAGTTCAAGCTTCCTAAGTTCCTCTCTTCTAGGGACTCTGTTTCTCTCCAGGCTCAGCTGCTATGCTTTTTCCACAAACCCAGCTGTAGACTATCAGGCAAATGGCTCTGTCTCTCTTACCTGGGCTTCTGCTATGTCTAAGGAGCCTTCTCTGTTCCTCTGTGTTCTTCTCCTGTGTGTTCACTTTCCAGGCTCCAGTTCAAAAAACTCTAGCATCAGAACTCCAACTCTCTTCTCTGCTGTGTAGTTTTCTCTGTGAGTTCCTGCCCACCAAGTGGGTGGGAACTCAATGTCCTACTGACATGGCCCAATCAAAGCTCTAATCATAATTTAATCATGTCCAGGTGCAGACTGGTTCACAAACATAATCCAATATCTATTTTTGGAATTCATAAAACAATGCTAAACTGCCACACATGGGAATAGTGTATTGGAAATGGCAAGAGTTTTCTTACAGTGTGAGCTACACATAATACTCTAAAATCTGAAAAAAACAAAAATAAAATAGTTAACATTTCCCATTCTTCTCTCCATGGACTGGCAAGGAAATAAGTCCAGAAATTAGAGGGAATAAAAAATAACTTTTGATATCTAATTGAACCTTCTGGGGAAAAAAATGTATTCAAAATTCGTTACCTGTAGCAAGGCCTCCCCACCCTATATTTTCCCCTTGAACTTTTATGCTAAATCCTTTCCCACACCCTCTGGACTCCAGTCTACCTCCACTACTTTCTAGATTTTAAATTGGTTGGAAAAGCCATAGGAGAGAGAGAGGGCATAACAAACTCGTTGTAAGCAAAGATAAAATTATTAATCCTCTTGGAAATGGGTAAAATATGGGGGGAATTTGTTCATGATATGGGCAAAAGCGGGTTCTTGTCGGATGTGCTTCGTAATGATTAATTCCTGAGACATTGGGGTTTCTAAAAGAGAAAGTTTTATTTGCTAGGGCATAACAAGGAGTTTAGATGGCCTAAGAGCCTAAAAATCTGCCTCTCTGAGTTTGAGAAATTTAGGATTTTTATGGATTTCAAACAGGGAAGGTTGGAGTGGTTACCATTTCAATAGCAATAATAATAAGCAAAGGTAAGATCAATCTGGAATAATCATACAATGGCAGGTATACACAAGGATGAGCATAGTTTGAAATAACCAAAAACAAAGGTGGGATCAGTCTAGAATAATCACAATAGCAGTTTGTGCTAAGGAATAATGGCTGGAGGGCTGGCTCAGGTTTCTTCCTTAACAAACATTAAGGGGCTGTCTTGTGATTATAAGACTTTACAGTTGTAAAACAGGATAGGGGGTGGGTACAAAATGGGAGTCAGTCACATGGTTTTTACAATCAAGGTTATACAGTTTTACAATCATTATGAGATATCAAGGCATCTTGATTAGCAAGTTTCAGTAATTTCAGGTATTTACTTTTACAATATACTCGAAAGTAAAAAGGCATCTATATAATGATTCAGTCATCATAATTATTTGTTAATTCTTAACCTTTGGTTACATTCATATTAATAAATCTTGCTGCAATCACATATTCCCCCATCTCATGAACCTCCATGGGAGAGCTTGATTTTTAATTATGCCACCTAGGGACTCTTTCTATTTATGGTTGAGTACATCCCCTTCTTCCATAATTACTGGGATGCCTGAGGAAGGTACTTTAGTGGTTTCAAAAGTTTCCCTATTACAAATCTTGAAGGAGAAGAATATGGAGTTTCATGAGGGAGAAATGTATCAGTGTTAGAGTTTAATCCCATTTTTCTCCAATGTCTGTGTCTTTAGCAAGATGAGAACTATAGTGCGTGTTTTAAGTACTTTCCCTCATAAAGGCAGTTTGCCCTTAGATGTTCCTTGATGTTGCAATGTAGGAAATGTTAATCTCTCTCAAAAGTTTTGAGCTGTCTGGGGTAGATGATGGCTTTGGCCTACACTATTGTTTGTAAAACACCAGAAAGTGATAGTTAAGAGAAGCACACTTGTTAACCTCTACACCTCACTGGAATCAAATGAGTGTGCAGTCTCTTACCCTAGCTCCTACTTCGCTTAGCTAGGAGAAGGCTTTCTCTGATCATTAATGGAAAATTTACTTAATCCCAGTCACCAGGACCTTGCTCATTGAACTATGATTGAAGAGGTTAAGCATAACATTATCACTTTCAACTACCCAAAGGACCAGAGAGTCAGGTCTTAGCTGTAGCATTTGGCCTTTTTCATGGAGCGACATCATGGTCATTCTCACTTCCTTAGTCCTAATTAGCGTCACCATTTGCAGGAATACAGAGTTTAATGGGGCCAAGGCTGCCATTAAATCACTTATGAACAAATCTGGTCTACCTATCCTCATTAGCCAAACCATGCTGCTTTGCTGCTTTGCCTCTGGTGTGTGTCGGGGGGGGATGGGGGGGCATATATATATATTCTTCCAGTCTCACCATACACATATTTAGTTACCTGGTTGTGATTTAAATATATGAATTCCATTCACCAGCGGATGTGCCATATATTATTAGTAAGACTCTGAAACCTTTCTCCAGAGAAAGGAGTGCCCTGTTAAATACAAAACAATGGGTTTTCTCTCCTGCTGAGTTCTGTGAATGCTCTCTTAAAAACAACTACTCTACCACCCAGCTACCCTCTGAAAAAGGGAATGCCCTACTTCAATTATGCCCTAGCTGTAGTAAAGCCATCCACTCCTTTTCTGGTGCAATTCTCAAAAATTTGAATCACAAAAGATCCAGGAATCCAGCTGGCAAAGACAAAACCCTCAGTAGGCAAAGGGAGCTTGAAAAGTTGAGAAGAAAAAGAACAAATTCACTTTATTGGAAAGTAGGGAAGATCTGAGATGCTTAAAGCAGGAATGATCAGTAACTTCTACAATCAAAGTAAAGCTCCAAGGTATTCAGGCTGATTGCGAGCAAGAAGACCCTGAAAGCCAGGCCAAGGAGGTTAGGTTTCTTCAATAAATAATAACAAGGCATTAATTATTATTATCTTTTTCAAGCTTGAGGGAAAAAAAATGAATCGGAGATGTGCTCCAGAATGGAATGAAATATGGGAGACTGGAGTTAAAGCCAACAGCTGGGATGACAATCTCCAGCCCTGAATAGAGTAGTGAAGGCCTGAGCCTGGCCTGTGACACAGAGAATTAAAATAAAGGGAGATAATTAAAATAAATGGAAGCGTGTACATAAATAGACTCAAGATATCATGGTGACTTAGATATACCAGGTGAAAACTTGGGAGAATTCAGTTTTAAAGTTTTAAGTATCGGTGACTAGCAATTAAAAATACTATTGATATGAAAAGGGAATTTGGAGGATTAAACCTGGCCCACCCGTAACGGCATCACTTCTCTTATGGTGCTCACAAGGACCACTCAAACTACTGGACCGTTACTCATCCTTACTAATTATATTGTCACTTCTAGACTGTATAACCTTCTTCCTCATCCCTTCCACAATCCCCAGCTTCAAATCTCATTTCATCACATTATATATACATTCCCCTTCTTTTTTACAGCCCCCATTTATTATGAAGATTTCAACTCTTGGTGTACTAAGACACTTTCCAACACTATTTCACCTACCATAATTCAGGGTGATTTCAGTAGATATAAATGAAAATTGCCATTGATACAATGTTTATTTCTATATGTCTAGCACTGTTCTAAGTATGTGTGTATGTGTGTATATAAAACTCACACTCTTATCCATTGTGAGATATTGGCAGGTAGATGGCCTTTTAGTTCCTGACCTCCTTTCCTACAACAATCCTGTCCTGCAGTCATATATTAGACCTTCTCTGTAACTACAAAGCTCCTTAATCTCATTTTCAAATAACCCACTCTCCAATCATCACCTCCTTACTTTCAAGGTACAAATTAGAACCAAATAAAACAATCCTTTGACTCCATCAGAACATATCATTCATTAATCCTATTGTTACTGGATTTTGTCTAGGTTCTTGACTTATGCTGCAGAAATGAATTTCAGGGCACATTGGGTTAGTTAAGCCAGTAATTTATAAAGGTAGGGAGGGAAGAGAAATGGGAGAAAATAACAGATCACGGGTCCCCAGTAGAGGGTAAGGGGCTGAAGAGTGATAAAGAGGGCTGATTTATAGACTAGAGTTTCCCATTATAGATTATAAATGCCCAGGTTTTACTTGCATGTTGTTCCATGCAGGGGGGACACAGTGAGAGCAGGGTGCAGAAGCCAAGAGGGCCGAGAGAGCGGGAGAGAGATTTGACCTTTGTGCTTGCTTTTTAACCAATTAATTATTCCACCCCTTTGTTAATGGCATGGGAGGAGTCCCAGGTGTTTGCTGTTTTGATTGATTATCCCACCCATCAGTTCCCCGGGTGGGCCCAATGATAATGTTCCTGGAGAACATCCAGGGCTTCTCCTGGCTTCTGGAGGGAACGTTGTTCTGGATGGGAGAAATCTCAAGAATGTCTTCCAGCAGCCATCTTGGAGGTAGTGATGTCCATGTGGACTTCTTGCCAGGTTACAGATCCGTCTACTGATTCCCTATATGAAGCCTGTTTCACTATCACCTTTTCATTGTCCCTTACTCCATAGCATCTTTACTTCCCTCCTTATCCAACTTACATTTCTGAGTGAATCCTTATCACTCTTTGGCATGCATGGTTAAATCTCTTGACCCTCTCACTTCATTGAATATATGTGTTCAACCAAATCATCATTCTGGTTTAATTCAACTCTTAGTGTAATCTTAGCCAGTATTCACATGATTGAACAAAGGTAGAAGAAAACACGCAACCAGAATGCCATTTCTCACATTAAGTTCATGATCAAGAATCTTAATGCTTCCTGATGGGCACACTGTATTTTCCCAGTACCTTCACTCTCCCAATCTACAGTGGTCAGGACCAATGGCCTGGTCAAAGTTTGGTACACAGCCCCTTAGGAGTCCCTACGATCTTTTCAGGGAGTCTATGAGATCAAAACTATTTTTGTACTAATATTTTTACATTATTTACTTTTTTCACTGTGTTGACTTTACCTCCAAAAGTACAACACCATAAGGGTAAAATTGCTGCTGTCTTAGTGTAATCAAGGCAGTGGGACCAAAATGTGGTAGAAGTCCCCAACAGGTACACTGAGTTTTTTAAAAGTTCCAGTTTCACTGAGGAATGTCTTGGAGGAAGCAGCAAAGATACTAATATAAAATCTAAACCCTTGAGTATATATCTGTTTAACATTCTGTGTGACAAAAATAAAGCATGTCTGCTGCATAATGAAGTGGTGATTTTTGTGTCCAGGAAAAGTCCTTGTACCACTGATTGAATTGTGAGCTGTACTAGTGATACCAAGCAAAAGCAGATTCTTTTCTCCCAATGCACCTTTAAAGCCAATTCCCAAGACACCTGCGTTTCAAAGAGAGAAAGAGTTTGAGCAAAGGAACATGGTGGCTTAATGCCCCCAAACTGCCTCTCAGATCTGCAGAAATTCTAATATTTTATAACATGAGGATGCTAATGAATAATTGGGGTGAAGCTGGACTCAGGTACCTTCATTAATAAACATTAAGGGACTGAAGAGGATGGGGGTGGGCACCAAACTAGGATGAGTCACAAAATTACAATCATTATCAGAAATCAAGGTTCTGGGATAGGAAAGTACAGAGTAGAGGTCAGTCGCAAGGTTTTCTATATGGATATTAAACAGGAGGGTGGAGTGGTTACAGGTACACAAGGGTAAGCCTCATCTATAAAAAGGGTAAGGTCAGTCTAGATTTGTCATCTCAATAGTAAGTGTACACAAAGGTGAGCCTAAGTCTAGAGTAACCATAAACAGGTCTCAGGGGTGAGACCTGTTTTGAATGACTATCACAATAGCAGAATTAGGTTAAATCCAGCCAGTTTCAGCAATTTCAGATATTAACCTTTTGCTCTTTTATAATATAAAGACATCTATATAATTATTTTGTAATCATAATTATTTGTTAATTTTTAACCCTCGGTTACACTAGCTGCTTTTTTCCATGGAACTCCATTTATCTTTGAAAGAACGACTGACAGACAAATTATGGTTATTCAGAATTGGGTATCTGACAGACATTTTCTTATAAATGAAGAAAGTTAGTCTTTCACTTTAAGAAAAACAATTGACATCATTTGTTGCCAATGATAAATTTTGAGCTTGCAAGTTAAATTAGAATTGTGGACAACTTGTATTTGTCAAGCTTATGGTGGCAAATACAAATTCCTAATACTTAAAGGTATTTGTGATGACATTGATGGTGATGTTAATGAATGTGATTTTTTATAATACTATATAATAAAATATATCAAGAATTAGAATATCTCCATAATTTCGTGAAAAATTGTTTTTCAAATGACCACCAGTCTATGATGCTACAGAATCATGAATGGGTAAAAAGCTCAATCAAAGTGTAAAGTATACAAATAAATTTCAATGTACAAAAGTACAAAAAGTTAATTGATTCCATATTCCAACTAGCCTTTAAAAATCTACAATTTGTTCAACTGTGGGGTAGTAGCAAAGAAGAATATCCACTGTTATCTTAAAAAAACTATTAAAGTATGCTTCCCTTTTCCAACCACATTTCTGTGGGAGGCCAAACAAATGAATACAACTTCTCATGACTCTTCCTCTGTATGACATATTGAGAACTCAGCATATTGTGCTCCATCACTTTTTACAGATAGGTTTTCCCCTCTGTAGCCGTTGGGTAATTTGATGTAATTATGAATTCCAAAAATATATATTGGATTTTGTTTGTGAACTGGTCTGTTAATCTGGACATGATTAAATTATAATTAGGGTGTTGATGTCAGTAGGGCGTTGAGCCCCACCCCTTGTTGGGTGGGGGAATCAAATATAAAAGGCAAGGCAAAGGACAGAGTGAGCAGTTTTGAGTTGTAGTTTTGATGTTGGAGTTCTGATGAAGAAGGAGAGAAGGCCCCGGGATAGAGAGAAGCCATTCGCCTGAGAGTTCACAGCTGGCCTTGTGGAGAGAAACAAAGCCTAGAGAGCCTCATAGTCTACAGCTGACCTTGTGGAAGAAACAGAGGAGCTAAGCCCGGAGAGAAACACAGCCCCAGGAAGAGAGGAACCCAAGAAGCCTGAACCCTGGCAAACGTTGGCAGCTGTCTTGCTCCAACATGTGGCAATGGACTTTGGTGAAGGAAGATACTTATGCCTGGTAACTGTGGACTTCTACCCCAAATAAATACCCTTTATAAAGACCAACTGACTTCTGGTATTTTGCATCAGTACCCCTTTGGCTGACTAATACTCCCTCCAAAAGCTATTTTATGTTTATAGTTTTTGGTGGTGCAAATGTCTCTATTCCCTTTACACGGTACTGGTCTCCCTGCTTCAGCCCTTTCTTCTCTTCGATCTCAAAACTGAGGCCAGAGTGATCTTATAAAATACACAAATCAGATTATATTGTGCCTTTTTTAAAATCCTTCGATGTGTTTCCAATTTACTTGACCTTAAAGGTCACATTTAGAATGATCTAGAATGATCGCACACAGAATTCCTATTAGCTTCTGACTTCATCTCCTACTGCTCACCCCTTAACTCCCAGCACTTGAGCCACACTGGCATTCTTGCCTTTGTTGAACACTCCGGAGAGCCTTCTCCTTCCAGGTCTTTGCATTTGCTCTACCCTCTTCCTTGAGAGCTCCTCCTGCATATATCCACATGCCTGGCCATCTCACACTTTCAGGTTTTTATTCAAATATAATCTTCTCAGAACATACCTGATATTAATTTTTTTTTTTTTAAAGGAGGCACTGGGGATTGAATCCAGGACCTCGTACATGGGAAGCAGGTGCTCAACCACTGAGCTATACCTGCTCCCCTCCGATATTTAAAATTGCAATTCCTGTCTAACCCCAGCATGTGTTATTCTCTTTAACAGATTAATTTTTTCCCCCATAGTATTTGTATTAGTCAGTCAAAGGGTGCTGATGCAAAGTACCAGAACTCTGTTGGCTTTTATAAAGGGCATTTATTTGGGGTAGAAGCTTATAGTCACAAGGCCATGAAGTGTAAGTTACTTCCCTCAGCAAAGTCTGTTGCCTCGTGTTGTAGCAAGATGGCTGCCGACATCTGCAAGGTTTCAGCCTTCCTCTTCCTCCTAAGGCTCTGTGGTTCCCAGCTCCTTCATTTCTCAGCTGTAGGTTAGCATAAGGCTTGTCTCTCTCCCTGGGTTCGTTTCTCTCCAGGGTCAGCTGCTCTGCTCTCTTCACAAGTCAGCTATAGACTATCAGGCTCATTCTCTTCCTGGGGCCTCTGCCGTGTCTAATAGAGCCTTCCCTCTTTCCTCACATATCTGCTTCTCTGTGTATTTACTTCCCTGGGATCCCACCAAAACTCTAACTTCCTCCTCTGCTTCTGTCGTTTTCTCTGTGAGGCCCCACCCACCAAGAGGGCAGGGACTCAAGTCCTTTCTCCTGCCCGAATCAAAGCCCCAATCTTAATTTAATCAAGTAAAATTGAAACCTCTGAATCTAATACAATCTAATATGCTCAGAGGAGCAGAACAGTTTACAAACATAATCCAATATCTATTTTTGGAATTTATAAACAATACCAAACCACCACAGTATTTACCAACAGTGGAGTATTACATTATCTTTTTTTTCTTTTTTACAAGTTTTTCCCTTCTAAATTGCAACCCATGAGAGTAAGAATTTTTTTTCACTATATTTTTTTATTTTTTTAAAGATAATTAGATTACACAAATGTTGCACAAAAAATATAGTGATTCCCATATGTACCACTTCCCACACCTCCCACACCCTCCCATATAAACAACATCCTTCATTAGTGTGGCACCTTCATTGCAACTGATAAATGCATCCTGGGGCATTACCATTGAGCATGGACCGTAGTGAGAGTAGGGATTTTTAAAAATTATTTTGTACATTGTTATAACCCATTACCTAGAGCAAGTCCTGGCAATAGAAGGGGCTCAATCATTTTTAATTAATTGAATGAACTGAATAAATATCCCTGAGTGCCTATTGTATTAAGCACTGTGTAGACTCTGGAGGCCAAATGGTGAACAAGACATATATCTTAAATAAAGAGCTCAGAGTAGAGTAGGGAAAGATTTGGAAGATATGAGATGTAGAATGGGGTGAAAATTAGAGAAAATTGATTTTTTAAAATGTGACATACATCATTCACTGCTCTCCATTAATACTTGAAATTATTAATGCTTTCCTAAGTGACATCCTGTTTGACATAATTTTTTTTTTATGGTAAAGTGTTCCATAACCATTTTCCCAAGAACATTATAATCATGACTGATAGATAGAATCATACTGATATATAGAATATATAAATAATTTCCAATAGAGGTACTTACAGAAAAGTGAACTGATGTTAGAATTATTTCAATTAGAGGCGTAATATTGCAAATAAACTATTTGAAGCAGGAAATTAAGAATGAAACCATTAGCATTGTGGTGGTATGGAGCTGTATGTACCCCAGAAAAACATGTTCTTAAACTAAATCCATTCCTGCGGTGTGAACCCATTGTAAGTAAGACCTTTTGATGAGGTTACTTGATTACTTCAGTTAAGTTGTGGCCCACTTGCATCAGGATGACCCTAATCCAATTACTGGAAAAATATCTCAGAGGATGAAAAAGTCACCCAGGGGGCAACCATAAGTCAAAATCAATGGAACCTGGAACCTGGAAGAGAAAGGAGAGACACTACTATGTGCCTTACCATTTGATAAGCTATGGACCAGGGATCACTGGCAGTCAGCCCCAGAACACCAGTCTTAGGGAAAAGGATATGGCTCAAGCAATTGAGCTCCTGCTTACTGCATGGGAGGTTCCAGGTTCAGTTCACAGTGCATCCTAAAGAAGACGAGCCAAACAGCAAGATGATGTGGTAAGCTGATGCAACAAGATTATGCAACAAGAAACACATGGAGAAGGACACAATGAGAGACACAAAAAAGCAGGGAACAGGAGTGGCTCAAGAGATTGGGCTCCCCTTCCCACATGGGAGGTCCTGGGTTCAGATCCTGGAGCCTCCTAAAAAAAGGAAGACCAACACACAACAAGCAGACACAGCAAATGCAAAGCAATGAGGGGGTGGGGAGAAAAAATAAATAAAATAAATCTTAAAAAAAACACACACACACAAAGAACACCAGTCTTTGGGAAGAAAGCATCACCTTGATGATGCCTTGATTTGGACTTTAATTCCTCAAAACTGAGAGCTAATAAATTCCCATTTTTTAAGTCAACCCATTGCATAGCATTTGCTTGAGCAGCCAAGGCAAAATAAAATAAGCATGTACCAGCTTAGCTCAAATTTATGAAATGTCCCTATTTGGAAACATAATTTGGTTGACACATTTAATCCCTCATCGAACACATTACTCAAAATTATGTGTGAATTATATATATATACATAAAGCATGAATGACTTGGCTTCACAATTTAAAATGTCATCCTTTTTTTATGCTGCAATATGTTAGCTATAGCATATGTATATCTATAATGACATTGTAGATATTGAAGTGAGACTGCCTTGTAACAGATTTTTGGGGGAACTGTACCCTGGGATGATATTGAAAACAATCATGTCTTTTACTAAATTCTTCTGTATGATAAGAAGAGATTAATGAATGTTGAAATGCTACAGATCAAACCAAGCAGAAAAAGATGAACAAAATAAACTAGAAAATCTTCATTCTTGACTAGAAGCCTACAGAGAATGGTAAACAAATTTTAAGATAGTCATTAGTGATTTTTAATTTCTTTTCCTTCATATTACCTAATTCAGGATTTGAAAATCTTTATAACCTCTCTCTATTTCTATGTAAAAAAATATTTTCAACCCTTGTTCTACATCAGTGTATTAATTGGATTGCTTCTTTACCAGTTCTTACTTCTGAATCTTTTTAAGTTTAAATTTCTAATATGTGCCTATGTTGAATGTTAAACAATTTGGACAAAATAATTTTGAAACTCAAAGTTAAATGTGTTTTCTATTTACATCTTTAATCCAGAGGATTTAGTTCTGCTATTGGTTAAGATTACCTTTTCCTTCTTTTAATTACAAACACATCTACTGTAGCATAATTGTTCCAGAAGAAAAATGGAAAGTAATCCAGTGTTCCATAAAATAGGTTGGATTTTTAAAAAAGGGGATAGGGATAAGAATTCCCAGTGGGACTGGGCATTTGTACCATTGATTTCTCATCATACTTATTGATGTTTGTAGGTCACTTTATAGTAAACAATTTATTATGAATCAAGTGACTTTGTCAGATTTTCTCTAAGAATATATTGTTTTTAATGAATGATCATATAGGATTCCAATACTATACTAAGTAAATAATAAGATATAAGAAGCATGAAATTGTACCCAATAGAATACAGCCCAAATCTCACACTTCTGTGCATTTGCACATGCCAGCTCTTCTGACTGAGCTAGCTATTCCCACCTCCCTCTCACTCTTCCTGTCTCTCTCTCTTTTTTTTTTTTTTTTAATTTAAAATGTTTCCGCTTAAGCCAAAAGGGTAATTTTGTTGGAAGGATACTGGAGTATTTCACAGAATACAGGGGCTGCCAGGCCTCCTAACAGACTGGAGGCAGGAATGAGAACACCATCAGGAACCTAGCAGTTCTTGCTTTCCATTTTTTATCTCTGCTTCAGGGTACCAGTTCCATATATCTAGCCTCCCAGACTGGCTTTCTCTGCCTCCACCTAGAGATAACAAACATTGGTAGAGTCATAATTCCTGAATTTACATTCCTCAGTTGAAGTTACATGTACCTAGACTGATTAAGTCTAAATTCCTTATTCCTAGGTGAGGACATGTGGAGCAGTTTGGGTCAGAGGTTTTTTTCTGCTCTCATCAATTGTGGCCAGCCGAGAGGATCTCATAATACCAATATGCCTGTCAAGGGCAAATCCCTGGTGGGAGATGAGGGGAAGGAAGGGTGATTCTCAGAAGGGTACACTAACCTTTTCCTTAGTTCACATCCTATGAAACTATCAAGGGCTAATATTGGTATCATCTTTTCTGATTTAATCCTACCACCACCTCTCTCCATACATCTGGATAAGTTGTCCAAATACTTTCATAAAATTTAATGTCACTAACTCAGCACTCGTCTTTCTCACCCACTGAACAGGTACTTTACCTTTCATCTTTGCATCTCCAACTCATCTTTATATTCATAGTTCTATGTTAAGCACTCAGGAAATGTTGCTTGAATAAATACATGAATGTATGAAGAAACAAGCATTCATACTTAATAAGTTATGGTACTATTAAACAGTATTATAACCTTATTTTTAATGTTTCATATTAATTTTTTTTAAAGATTTATTTTATTTCTTTATTTCTCCCCACCCTCTTGTTGTTTGCACTTTCTATGTTTGTTCATCTTCCTTGTTTCTTTAGGAGGCGCCAGGAGCCGAACCTGGGACCTCTGATATGAGAGGGAGGTGCCTAATCACTTGAGCCACCTCTGCTCACTGCTTTGTTGTGTCTCTCATTAAGTTTTCCTCCCTGCATCTCTTGTTGTGTTATCTTGTTGCATCAGCTCACCATGCCTGCTTGTTGCGTCAGCTCACTGTCTGCTTTAGGAGGTACTTGGAACCTCTGCTCCCTGCTTTGTTGTGTCTCTCATTATGTTTTTTCTTCTTGTGTCTCTTGTTGTGTCAGCTTGCTGTGCCTGCCTGTCATGCCAGCTTGCTGTCTTCTTTAGGAGGCACAGGGATCCGAACCAGTGACCTCCCATGTAGGCAGGAGCCCAGTCGCCTGAGCCACATCTGCTTCCCTCATATTAATTTTTAAGGAATAATAGTGGCAAAAGATTTTGTATATATACACATATGTACATGCATATATATATATACAAATATACTATTTAATGTGATATTATTTATATATACTGTTTAATAGATACTATATATATTATATATTATTATGTATTACAGTTAGCGAGCAAATATAAACATAATAGAAGAATAATTTTTTAAAAATTTGCAATTGTTTTGAAGAATACCTGTCCTTGGTTAAAAAAAAAAGAATAAAATAGTATACCATATATCAACCAAATAAGTCTCCTTCCATTCCTGACTTGTCCCTCAATCCGCTTCTTTAGAGAAACTGTACCAGTTTCTTGCTCTCTAAATACTTTTCAGGATCACAAATTTCTAGGTTTATGTAGATCTCTTTTATAAAATTTTACACCAGTGGTAGCATATTATTCAAACTCTACTGCACTGTGCTTTAAATTTTTTATAAAAAATACAAGTTTTTATTTTTAAATATGGAGAACATAGGATTTGCTATACTTAGAAATGATAAAATAAATTGCAAATAAGGTCAGATTTAATTACATAAAAATACACAATACAGGGGAACATGATGCAGAATTTTAAAAAGTCAAATCATTTGCACTACCTTTGCTTTTTTCATTTAACAGTCTATCTTGAGATATATTTTACATTTCTACTTCATTTTTTGTAATGGCTGCATGACAATCTCTTGTATGGATGTGTCATTAAATTTTCACTAGAATTTCAATATAGCATTATCACTCATTTATTTGGTCATCCATATGTTCTACATATATTTAAAAATGATTTTATATATTCATCTTCCATTCTTACCTATTGATATCTATTCCCTTTTCATTTTTATCTTCTATTTTTCCTTATTCAACTGTTTATCTATAGTCTAATCTATTTTTGGTTCAATGGGAACAAATGATGTATCTCAGAATAGTAGAGGGAAGAAAAAATTTGTCTTCGGTTTCTCAAGAATATAGGGAATAATATATATATATACACATGCACATATAATTTATATAGATTTATATAATAATTTTAATATATATATATAAATTTTCTAAAATATAAAAGTTCACATACATGGTTTAGAGACCTGAACTATTAAAATGTTAATGTATATCTATCTATATTTTATTTGTTTTAAATATCCTTTCATAAATTGAAAACACAAGCACTATTGATGATCTACTGGGAATAAAACACACAGACCTCATCCAAAGAGATTACTTAAGAGAGAAAATAGAAGATAGGTGGAATCTAGAGAATATCAACATTGAGAGGTGGGGTTTGTGAGGAGAGGTGTGTAAGACTCAGAATACCAGGAAACTCGGGGAAGGGAGTTTTAAGCAACCCCACGCTTGCATAGTCTCCAGGTCACTAGAAAGCACTGCTTTGTCACCTAGAGTAAATACCACATTGCCTTGTGCACACCTAATCCTTCAAGTCAAGACGAGTCCTTCCACATTCTTTCTGGTCCCCTAGTACTGTAAAATCAACCCATCTTGAGTTTCATTACCTTAATGCACTGCTGGGTAGATGGATAATTGATGTTTTCAAGAAATTGAACTGCTGGGTTAATGATATGCCAGAGAGTACTTTTATTGTAACAAGTGCCCAACTGCAAAGGAGTGGTAATGTCAGAATTCAGGCTCCTCCTCAGATTCCCATTGCAGGAGGCATATTCTGACCTCTCTCAAATTGGATCAAATAAGTAATAAGTTACTTCACCATATTTTGTTCAAATTTCACATATTCCCCCTTGTTCTGTACACATTGAAGATGTTTCTCAATAAATACATGTTGGATTAAGGTTACTACTAATACCAAGATGTTACAATTCTACATTAATAGTTTGAAGCCTAGTTTTTATCATGTTTATTATATCAGTTCAGTGATTCACAGTTGAAAATCACTTCGACATCTTTTTTTGTGGGAACTCAAGTACATAAGAGAGCTATTTAATTTATTCTTAGAAAAGTTCAAAGTATAGTTAGGGTAGAAGCATTTCTGCATTCTTCAGTTGAGCTGCCTAGAAGTTTACATTATTTTTCTCATGAGGTAATGTGACAATATAATTAGATTTTATCCACCTTACAGTTCTGTGCATCTCATATTAAATTATTACTTCTCTTTCTTAAATTTTATATTTGAAGAAAATGTTTAAAACTACTCACAATTAAGATAAGATTGTTAAATACAATTCTTTGTGATATCCAGGGATTTCTTCAGTCCTTTTATTTTATTATTTTATTTTGCTACTAAGCATGGCATATAGTTTACATTATGGTTTACACTTTGCACCGCACAAATTTATAGGTTTTGACAAATTGTATAATGGCCTGTATCCGTCATTGCAATATCATGCAGGACAATTCCAATGTTGCCAAAATGCCTCATGTTACACCTATTCTTCCCTCTCCCTCCCATCAGAAACAAAGGTGACCACTGTGTTTATATCAATGTTACAAGTCCTTCCATTACTTCAATAATAATAAGTCTACTTTAGTCCATAGTTGCGTTCCCCCCCTTATGTTTGTTCATTCCTTAATCTGTTTGACTTTCTAGAGTCCCTAAAATTACTTGAAGGTTCTGGTAAATTTTGTCACTTTATATACATTTTCCTTTAAATTTATTTCTTATTTAAAATTATGTTTACTCTAAAGTTGCCTTAAAGCCAAATATGCAAATAAAAATAGACTGAATATATTAATTTAAAAGACAATGGTAAAAAAAAGGCAATGGTAGATCAGTCTTAGGAATTAATGCAAACATTTTATCTTTTTAGAGCTACTTTCCAGGCTGCCGTTAAAGGCAGTCTTACAGATAAGGCTGTTTTTATGACATTTTGTTTTGACCTTTGGTCAAGTTGGATCGTTTCATTGTTTTTGTCAAAGTTTTCAATTTAATACATGCCAATAACAACAATTTAAGAATGTTATAAAAGTGTTACCGCAAATCTCTAAGAGTACTATCAGAGGCTAACCTCTCTTTCACACACACATTTTAAAATTTGAGTTCAGAATGATTATGGTGCCTATTTCGATAAGAGAAAGGGAGTGCACAGTTTTTTGTCTCCTAGGCAATCATATTTATTAGCTAAATCACAGTTCTTTTTATCATTTAAAAAATATTCTTAATGTTTTAAATTAGAAAATAATGTGTTTTGTGAAATAAATGAAGAAATACAATATAAAAATATGTATATGCAAGCTGGTCATCTCTCCCACCCCCCTCTCCATTTTTACACCTGATACAACCAATGTGAAAAGCCTGCTGTGGAGCTCTTAACACCTTTCTCCTTGCTCCCTCAATGTATATAGTCATATATGCATATAGAAGGAGGCATTTGTTTATCTGAATTTTAAATTAATATAATATACTCATATTACACACTTCACTCTGTACTTGCTTCATATTAATTAACAATATATCATAGATATTGCTACAATACAATATAACTGTCATCTATAATATACAAAGATTCATACAAAAAGAGAATGGGCAAAGGGGGAGATATTAAATACAAATGAGTTTTTATGGCCAAGAGATTTCAAAGTGAGTTGGGAAGTCATTCCGGAGGTTACACTCATGCAGGTCTCAGCAGGATCTCATTGACTGCCACAGTCAACAGTGCCTCAAACAGTGGGGCTCCTGAGGAATCTAGAGACATCTAGACACTATAGGCAGGGCAGACAATCTCAGGAACTTGGCACCCTGTCAGTGGGCCTTACCTTGGATTATATGTTCCCCAATGTAACAGAATTAGATTAATTTATAATTTCCCTATACATGGCTCATCTGCCCCTTTTATTTGAGCCTATAATTAGCACTATGCCATTAAATATAGGTACCAGAGACTTAAATATTTGGTCTGTTCATATGCCGGTAGAACCCTGAATCTCAGCAGAGTTGCAGCACCTATTCTCTAGTTCATTGGACTTGCCCAGGACAACTAACTAAAGGATGATGATGGACAATGCCCATCCCCAAAAAGAGAGAATCTACAACTGTAAACAAAACAGTTCCATCCATCTGCCCCATGGGATCTATGCCCCCTCTCAATCAGAAACACAGTGGGCATCACGGTCCTAAAATCATCAAGATTGAGAAATGAACAAACATAAGGCAGGAATGCAACTATGGACTAAAGTAGACTTATTATTCTAACAATGGAAAAAATTGTAATATTGATATAAAGGCAAGGTCACCCGTAGTTCTGAGGGGAGAGAGAGGGAAGAATAGGTGTACAATGGAGCTTTTTTGGCACATTGGAATTGTTCTGAATGACAGTGCAGTAACAGATACATTTTAAATGTTTTTGCAGTGGAGTGAGAAGACTTCCATGTGTTCCTGTTTTTCCTCTTCCTGTTCTGCCATGAGAACCCTTTCCTGTAACCAATTTTTACAACTATATATTTTTTAATCCTGGGGTGTTTGGATGGTTGCTTTCCTTTTCCATCATTTTCCTAAATCTTAAAAGTGTGTGAAGTTAGTTTTGTCTCATCTCAAGTAGATGTAGAATTAGAGTACATTCATATTAGCTGAGGAACACTAAAATCATTAAATTCATTGGAATGAATATATCATTATCTCTTAGGATGCCTCCATTAATCACATGAACAGGCCTATCCTGTTGGTCTAATTGCTGCATGTAGGAATTTAATATATCTAGACAATATAGTGAAGTATTCATTATCCTTTGTCATTAGGTCAAATTTTGTCACACTATTTTTAAGGCTGCTAACTGGTTTTTAATATTACCTTTATTCCGTAGCTTGAATTTTCTGTTTATTTTTCCTACACAATTGATGAAGTAGTAAGCTGCAATAAGACCTTATGTCTTTTCTAAATGACTTGGAAAATTCATGTATATAGTTTAGGTTTGAATGTCAGGGGTTTGATTTTAGAATAATTTCTTCAAGTTAGAACATGGTCTTTGGAACCAGATTGCCTGAGTTTGAATCCTGGCACTGCTATTTACCTATCTTGGGACCTTAGGCAAATTATTTACCCTCACTGTTCCTCAATTTCTTCATCAGCACAATAGGATAATTGTAGTACTTACCTCATAGGGTTGTTGAGAAATTAAAAGATTTAAAACAGCATTAGAATTAAAAAGCATTTAGAAGTGTGCCTGGTACAAAGCAAGCAGGATGTAAGTCTTAGCAGTTACAGTGTATACACAGAAAACTTAGAAATCTTGACACTCAGGACAGTCAGTGGTCTGCATTTGACAAACGTTAGACTGGAATTATCAGAATCCATCCACAGGAGTTTTAATAATTACATTCTGTCTTTTCCCAGGTCCAACAGCTTGATGTAAAAATGGTGGCAATTTGCATAGGATATAAACACATTTTCTTCAGGGTTCTCTCCTATTTCTAGAGAACCTCTGAAAGCCTCTTCCACTTTTTTCTAAGTGCTCTGGTGGGGAATTTCACTCATGCTTTCTTCATGGTTCAAGGTTGTCAGCCTTCTTCAACTCTACCAATGGTGTACACTCACTGTGGATAAGGGGCTGATGTTTGTGCTTGCTGGCACCACTGCAGTGGAAGCCTCCAATTGTTTTGGATGCAGTTTCCCCAGGTACCACCACTGTGTTACTGCTTTGGACTGGGTGCTGAAAAATACAGGGAGGCAACCTACCACTGCATGGGAAGTATGCCAGAATGTTCTCTCCTAATGCTGTGCTCTTATATGTGCATGCCAAAAGCACATTGCATTATTCATGACACTCAGAAGGCTATGACTACCACTGCCTTGGTGTTAAGCTTCCAAATATCTCAAACTGAGTTTACTTTGAAAATAATTCTTGAGCCACTTATTTATAGCCCATCTGCCCTTAAAATGCATCTTCAAATCTAAGGGAGGCTGCAACTACTATGCACATTGATGTGATTATTATTGTGGTATATTCAAAATTTCCATTGCTTGCTATGATACTATTTTCAATAGATGAAGCATCCTCCTGCCCACGGTAAAATTAAACTAATTGAACCAATTTGAAAACCTAGGCACAAGTTGGGACTCAACTAATAGGAAATGGTAACAAGATTTCTTTATAAGTAGCTGTTGCTTGTAAACTATCCCAATCTACAAATAGAGTTTATAGTTCAGGCCTAGACATTCTTATTATGTTGAATAACTTTGGGATTTATTGCCATAGTGATTACCTGACACTTTGTAAAAGGTAAATTCTTATTAAATTGTTCAAAACTATGTGTACATTTTAATAGATATTTCCACTGATATTACTTTTAATATGATTTTTTCTCACTTCTCAGTCAAGGAAATAGTTAATTTCTTACTGGAATGAGTTTTTAAATTGGCCAGTACCAATTGTTAAATGAAATACTAAACTTTTTCTGATCTTATAATTTTAAGAATTTTGATAAGGGAGTAGGAAATGGGTCATTTAAGAAACAAATACACAGATTAAATTACAGAGCATATTGAAGTAATACAAGTCAAACTTTTCATTTCAGGGTTTCAACAAATCTATTTATCAGTGTAGCAGTTTGGCAGTTTGATGTAATTATGAATTCCAAAAATAGGTATTGGATCATGCTTGTAATCTGGTCTGCTAATCTGGGCATGGTTAAGTTATGATTAGGGCATTAACTGGGCCAGGTCAGTAGGGCATTGAGCCCCACTCTGTGGTGGGTGGGGGAATCAAATATAAAAGGCATGGCAAGAACAGAGTTGAAGCAGTTTTTGATGTTGGAGTCTTGAGCTGGAGCCCCAGGAAGTAAGGGAGCTTGGTTGTGAGGAAGGAGAGAAGGCCCTGGGATAGAGACAAGCCATTCACCTGATAGCCTACAGCTGGCCTTGTGTAGAGAAGCAAAGCTAGAAAGCCTTATGGTCTATGGCTGACCTTGTGAAGGAAACAGAGATGCTAAGCCCGGAGAGAAACACAGCCCCGGGAAGAGAGGAACCCAAGAAGCCTGTACCCTGGCAAGCGTCAGCAGCTGTCTTGCTCCAACATATAGCAACAGACTTTGGTGAGGGAAGAAACTTATGCTTTATGGCCTGGTAACTGTAAGCTTCTACCCCAAATAAATACCCTTTATAAAGACCAACCGACTTCTGGTGTTTTGCATCAGCACCCCTTTGACTGACTAATACAATCAGCCTTTTGGTTTATGACATCACAGAAACTTTCAATGAAATTAGAGCCTTGTAATTCTACACAGGGTGCACTTTTTCACAGCCTAATAAATATAAAACTCTGCCTGTACCTTGGGTCCTGTTGCAGTTCAGTAGAAGTAATAATTGTCCAAACCAAAACTTTAACTGCTTGAAATAAAACTGTTTAGACTCTTTTTTGTGTGAGTAATAAAACCAATCGTGAAACTAAGCTGGTGAAACTTACCACATACTCAGAGTTACAGATAATTTTGTTTAATGCTATATAAAGCTAGATATTTGTTACCATGAAAAGCCTATTTGTTGAGTAGCCAATAAAGTTCAAACAGTTTTGTTTTCACAGCCCAACACTTTTTATATGGAGAAAGGTGTTTACTTCAAACTGCCTTCTCTTTTGCCAATTAGTAACTACCAGTGTGAATCAATCAGAAAACACCTGCCAAGAAAAGTGTTTGCTGAGAATTTTTTTTGCTGATAAAATGGAAAAGATTAAATAAATTTTGTATTGTGTTTTTATTGAAATTAAACTAATGTGTCATTTAAGTAATAATACTTAATATGGAATACATATTGGTTAAAAAGAAATGTTTCACCCATTTTAAATTAATTTTTTAAAAATAATTGATTAAGTTGTTAGTAGATATTTCAGGGACATTTATGAATTTTTACAAAAAAAATTTTATGTATCATCAACTTTCTATGCCATATCAGTAACAATTTGATGGTAGTATGTTAAAGTATCACTGATTACCATGTCAATGTGGAGTGATTAGTACTCCAAGGGAATGTTTGCAGTGAAGATTCTTTTATTTTTTTTTTCTACTGGGATTGTTTAATTTTTACTGCTGAGTTTTGAGAGTTCTTCATATATTCCAGATGTTAGTCCTTCGCTACATATGTGGTTTGCAAACGTTCTCCCATTCTGTAACTTGCCTGTGCATCTTCTTCACATGGACTTTCACAGAGCACAAGTTTTTATTTTGATGAGGTTCAGTTTATAATTTTTTCTTTCCATAGATGATGGCTTTGCTGTCAAGTCTAAGAAGTCTTTGCCCAGACCTAGATTCCAAAGATTTTCTCCTATGTTTTTTCCTAAAAGTTTTTTGTTCTATGCTTTATGTCTGTGAGTTTTTTTTTTTTTTTTAGGAGGTACCAGGGAGCAAACCCAGGACCTTGTACATGGGAAGCAGGCACTCAACCACTCTACATCCACTCAAAGAAAGTTGGTTTTTTCATTTGTTTGTTTTAGGAGGTACCGGGGATCGAACCCAGGACCTGGAACAGGGAAGCAGGCACTCAACCACTTGAGCTACATCCGTTCCCTCCATGATTCATTTTGAGTTAATTTTATATAAGATATGAAGTTTACGTTGAACTTTTCTTTTTTTTTTTTTTTTTTAGCCTCTGTGTGTCCAATTGTTCCAGTACCGTTTGTTGAAAAAGCTATTCTTTTTCCATTAAATTGCTTTTTCACTTTTGTAAAAAATCAGCTAGCCATATTTGTATGAGTCTATTTCTTAGTTGTCTATTCTGTTCCATTAATCTCTGTGTCTATCCTTATGTCAGTACTACACTGTTTTGATTACTGTTGCTACTGAGTAAGCCTTATTATCAAGTAGAGTGATTCCTCCCACCTTATTCTATGTCAGATCATTTTCGCTATTTTAGAACTTGTGTCTTTCCATATAAATTTTGGAATGAGTTTTTTATGTATCTACAAAAAAAAAACCATACTGAAATTTTCATAGGAATTGAATACAACCTATTCATCAATTTGGGAGAATTAACATGTTTATGATGCCAAGTCATCCAACCCATTGACATGGTATGTCTTTCTGTTTATTTGGGTCTTCTTTGATTTGTTTCATTTGTATTTTTAAATAAACTTCATTTTCTTAAGTGTATACCTAAGTATTTCATTTTCTTTGGAGCAATTGTAAATGGTATTGTGTTTTAAATTTTAGTGACTCCATGTTCATGATTATATATATATAGTAATGCAATTGATTTTTGCATGTTAATCTTGTATCCTGAAACCTTGCTGAACTCACTTTGGTATTCTTAATAACACTCACAATGTTGTGCTCCATCACCACCATCCATTACCAAAATGTTTCCATCATCACTTGTAGAAACTCTGTGCAATTTAAGCATTAACTCCCCATTCCCTACCTCCACCCTAACCCCTGGTAACCTATATCTTAGTTTCTGACTTTATGAATTTGCTTATTCTAACTATTTCATATCAGTGATATCACAGAGTATTTGTTCTTTTGTGTCCGGCTTATTTCATTCAACATGATGTCTTCAAGATTCATCCATGATCTTGCTTTTATAGAACTTCATTCTATTTTATGGCTGAATAATATTCCATTGTATTTACAGGCCACATTTTATTTATCCATTCATCGGTTGATATACACTTGGATTGCTTCCATCTTCTGACAACTGTGCATAATGCCACTATGAACATTTATATGCAAATATCTATTCAAGTCCCTGCTTTCAAATCTTTTGGGTATCTATCCAGAACTGAGATTGCTGGATCATATGCAATTCTAAACTTAACTTTCTGAGAAACCGCCAAACTGTCTTCCACAGTGGCTGCACCACTTTACATTCCCACAAACAATGAAAAAGTTTTACTATTTTTCCACATTCTCTCCACTACTTGTAATTTTCTGGTTTTTTTTTTTTTTTTTTTTTTTCAAATAGCCATTCTAGTGGGTGTGAAATTGAATTGGCATCTCATTATGGTTTTTATTTGCATTTCCCTAATGACTAATAATGTTGAACACATCATTATATGCTTTTTGGCCATTTGTATATCTTTAGAGAAATGCCTATAAAAGTCTGTTGCCCATTTTTAAATGGGGTTGCTGGTCTTTTTGTTATTGAGTTGTAGGATTTCTTTATGTATTCTGAGGATTAAATCCTTATTAGATATGTGGTTTCCAAATATTTTCTCCCATTCTGTAAGTTGTCTTTTTCTTTCTTGATAAAATTTTTCATGCCCAAGAGTTTCTAATATTTTAAAAAATCAATTCCATTGATAGATATTAATAAAGCATGAATCCATCCAAAGTGTGCACTCAGTGGTGTTCAGTATAATCATATAGTAGTGCATTCATCACTTCAATCATTTTAGAGCATTTTCATTATTCCAGTAATAATAATACTAGAAACAAAAACCAACCAAACAAACAAAACTCACCACCTCTCAATCTGTCTCTGCTTCCCCTGCTGTACATTGCTGCTATTCTGCTTCCTTCTCTCTAGCTTATTTCTTTTTATATTTTGTAAAAACAGTCTTATGTATGCAATATCACCCATATTCGTATCTTACATGAGGTTTTACTATGTTATACAGTCCCATATTACATTTTTAAGCTTTCCTTCTAGTAATATACATGTTCTTAAACTTTTCCTTTCAACCACTGTCATAGTCATAGTTCTGCTAGTCACAAGCACCATGATATGCTCTCACCATTTCCATTCATTTCCAAAAATTTACAAACAACTTTTAACCAACTCTGCACAAATTAACTATCAGCTTTCCATTCTCTGACTTCATTCTATTTTCTGGTGACCTATATTCTAATTATTAATTCCATGAATTTACATAATATATTTATTTCATAATAGCACAATCATACAATATTTGTCCTTTTGTGTCTGCACTCAACATAATGTCTTCCAGGTACATCCATGTTGTCATATGCTTCACACTTCATTTCTTCTTACTGCTGCATAATATTCCATCGTGTGTATATACCACAATTTGTTTATCCACTCATCAGTTGATGGACACCTGGTTATCGTGAATAATGCTGCTGTGAATATCGGTGTGCAGATATCTTTTCATGTCACTGCTCTCAGTTCTTCTGGGTATACACCTAGCAATGGTATTGCCGGGTCCATGGCAAATCTATATTCAACTTCCTTAGGAACTGCCAAATAGTCCTCCACAGAGGCTGTACCATTCTACATTCCCACCAATAAGCATTATTATCTCTCCATATCCTCTCCAACACTTGTAACTTTCTGACTTTTTTAATAGAGGCTATTCTATTAGGTGTGAAATGATATCTCATTGTAGTTTTGATTGGCATTTCCCTAATTGCTATGTTGAACATTTTTTCATGTGCTTTTTTCACCATTTGCATTATTTCTTTGGACAATTGTCTTTTCAAGTCTTTTGCCCATTATTTAATGGTGTAGTGTAGCAGTTTGCTATAGTTATGAATTCCAAAAATAGATGTTGGATTTTGCTTGTAAACTGGTCTGTTCATCTGGGCATGATTAAGTTATGATTGGGGCTTTGGGCCATGTCAGTAGGGCATTGAGCCCTGCCCCGTGGTTGGTGGAGTCTCAAAGATAAAAGACATGGCAAAGGATAGAGTGGGAGTTTTGAGTTGGAGTTCTGAGGCAGAGTCTTGAGCCAGAGACCCAGGAAGTAAGCATACAGAGGAACTTGGTCGTGAGGAAGGAGAGAAGGCCTCGGGAAAAGAGACAGCCATTTGCCTGACAGTTCACAGCTGGCCTTGTGGAAAGAGGCAAAGGCTAGAGAGCCTCATAGCCTACAGCTGACCTTGTGGAGGAAACAGAGGCGCTGAGCCAGGAGAGAAATGGAGCCCCGGGAAGAGAGGGAACCCAGGAAGCCTGAACCCTCGCAGAATCTGTAGTCATCTTGCTCCAACATGTGGCAGTAAACTCTGGTGAGCAAAGCAACTTATGGTTTATGGCCTGGTAACTGTAAGCTTCTACCTCAAATAAATATCCTTTATAAAATCCAACCAATTTTTGGTATTTTGCTTCAGCTGACTAATACAGGAAGTTTTTTCTTTTTATTGTTGAATTGTATGATCTCTTTATCATGGATATTAAATCATTATTGCATATGTGATTGCCAAATGTTTTCTTCCATTGAATTGGCTGCCTTTCACCCATTTTATAAAGTCCATTGAGGTGCAAGTGTTTTAATTTTGAGGTGGTCCCAATTACTTATTTTCTCTTTTGTTGCTCAGGCTTTGGGTATAAGGTTTAAGAAACTACCACCTACCAAAAGATCTTGATATTTTTCTACCTTTTCTTCTATGAGTTTTATGGTTGTCACTTTTATATTTACCTCCTTGATCCATTTTGAGTTAATTTTTGTTTAAAGTGTGAGATAGGGGTCCTCTTTCTTTCTTTTGGATACGGCTACCCAGTTTTCCTAGCCCTATTTGTTGAATAGACTGTTCTGACCCAGCTGGGTTGGCTTAAAAGCCTTATCAAAATCACTCAACTCTAGATGTGAGGGTCTGTTTCTCAGTTCTCAATTTGGTTCCCTTGGTTAAGTTTGTCTTTTTGCCAGTACCATGCTGTTTTGTTTTGTTTTTAAATCACTGTAGTTAAGTAATATGCCTTAAAGTCAGGAAGTGTGAGTCTTCCAATGTCGTTGTACTTTTTAGAGATATTTTTGGCTATTTTGGGCCCCTTACCCTTCCAAATAAATTTGATAATTGGCTTTTTCATTTCTGCAAAAAGAGGCTGATGGGATTTTTATTGGGATTACATTGAATCTGTAAATCAGTTTGGGTAGAATTGACATCTTAATGATATTTAGTCTTCCAATCCATGAACACAGAATGTCCTTCCATTTATTTAAGTCTTCTTCAGTTTCTTTTAGCAATGTTTTGTAGTTTTCTGAATACAGGTCCTTTGTATTCTTGGTTAAGTTTATTCCTAATTATTTGATTTTTTTAGTCGCTATTATAAATGGGTTTTTTCCTGATTCCCTCCTCATTTTGCACATCAGTAGTGTATAGAAATGCTATTGAGTTTTGCATATTAATCTTGTATCCTGCCACCTTGCTGAACTTGTCTGTTAATTCTAGTAGCTTTTTTGTGGATTTTTCAGGATTTTTTAGATATAGGATCATATCATCTGTGCATAGTGAAAGTTGTACTTCTTCCTTTCCTATTTGGGTGCTTTTTATTTCTTTATCTAGCACAATATTGAATGATAATGATGACAGGAGGCATCCTTGTCTTGTTCCTGTACTCGGAGTGAAAGCTTTCAGTCTTTCACCATTGAATCCAATGCTGGCTGTAGGTTTTTCATATATGCACTTTACCATATTGAGAAAGCTTCCTTCTATTCCTATCTTTTGGAGTGTTTTTTATCAAGAAAGGGTACTGTATTTTGTCAAATGCCTTTTCTGCATCAATCAAGAGCATCATGAGATTTTTCCTTTTCAGTTTATCAATGTGTCTTATTACACTAATTGAGTTTGTGTTGAACGACCCTTGCATATCCCTTATAACAGTTTTGCATTTAAAATCTATTTTGCTCAATATTAGTATCACTACTCCAGCTCTTTTGGGTTACTATTTTTATGGAATATCTTTTTCCAACATTTCACTTTTAACCTGGTTGTGTCCTTACATATGAGGTGAGTCGCTTGTAGACAACATATAGATGGCTCATATGTTTTTATTCATTCTATCAGTCTATGTCTTTTGATTGGGAAGTTAAGCCATTTAACATTCAATATTATTACTGTAAAGGCATTGCTTCATCTATTTTGTCCTTTGGCTTTCTGTCATTGTATCTTACTATTGTTTGCCTTTTTACCCTTTAATTTACCTTTCCTAATAATCTTCATTCCTATGCTCTTCTCCAAGTCTTTCACCCTTGCTTTTTCTTTCCACGCTGCAGCACTCCCTTTAGTATTTCTTGTAATTCTGGTCTTTTGGTAGCATATTCTATCAGCTTTATTTGTCTGTGTAGAGTTTGAAGTCATCCTCATTTTTGAAGGACACTTTTGCTGGATACAGAATTCTTGGCTGGTAGTTTTTCTCTATCAATATCTTAAATATATCATACCACTTTCTTCTTTCCTCCATGGTTTCTGATGAATGATTGGCACTTAATCTTAGTGTGGTTCCCTTGTATGTGATACTTTGCTTTTCTCTTGTTGCTTTTAGAATCCTTTCCTTATTTCTGATATTTGTCATTCTGAATAGAAGGTGTCTGAAATAGGTCTATCAGATTTATTCTGTTTGGGGTACATTGTCCTTCTTGGATATTGATATTTATGTCTTTCATAAGGGTTGGGAGCTTTTTGGTCATTGTTTCCTCAAATATTCTTTCTTCCCTGTGGTAGTTTGAGATTATTTATGAATCCCCCCCCCAAAAAAAAAATTATGTTTTTTAAACTAATCTATTCCTCTGGGTGTCATATACTTTGAATGCATTAGATTCAGCTGACTTGTCTTGATTAAATTACTTGTTAAGTTTAGGGTTTTGATTCAAACACATCAGTAGGGCATGATTCAAATTGAGTTCCCACCCCCTTGGTGGGCTAAGATAAACAAGCACTCACTCAAGAAGACATGGAAAAGGAGAGAACTTGGTTGTTTTGGGCCTGTCATGTGACAGAAAGGAGAAGGCTCAAACAGCTAAAGCCCTGGGGAAAGATGAACCATTTGCCTCATAGTTTGCAGCTGAAGAGAACAGAGCAGCTGAGCAGCTGAGAAGGCCTGGAAATAAACCAGCCCTATGCCAGAGCCTTATATAGGAAGCCCTGAGAAACCAGGCAGAGATTGCCCTCCATCATGCTTCAACTCATGGCAACTGACTTTGGTTAGAAAGCAGCCTTGAGTTGGATTCTTTAAGACCTTGTAACTGTAAGGTTTTACCCCAAATAAATACCCTTAATAAAAGACAACAGATTTCTGGTACTTTGCATCAGCACCCCTTTGGCTGACTAATACATGCTTCTTTTCCATTATGTTCTCCTTCTGGGATACCAATAATGCATATGTTGGTAGCTTTCATGCTTTCATTCAATTTCCTGAGACCCTGTTCTGTTATATCCATTCTCTTCTCTTTCTGATCTCTTGTATTTTCCATTTCAGATCTTCTGTCTTTGAAATCACTAATTCTGTCTTCAAGCAATTCAAATCTGCTCTTATATCCCTCTAATGGATTTTTTTAAATCTCATCCATCATATCTTTCATTCCCACAAGGTCTCTTACTTTTCTTCTCAGGTTTACTCAGTGTCTTCTTAATATCCTTTACCTTTTTAGTCATATTTTCTTTCAATTCCTTGAATTGATTTAGGAGAGTTGTATGGTTATCATTGATTAATTGTCTTAAATCCTGTATGTCTTCAGGATATTTGTTTGTTTCTTTGGCTGGGCCATCTTTTCCTGTTTTCTAGTATGACTTGTAGTTTTTTGCTGGTGTCCAGGCCTCTAAATATGTTGGTGAATTTACTCTGATGGCCAATTTCTCTATCTTGCCTATTTTTTTTCACAGCTCTTCTTTGATATTTGGTTCAACTTATTCTAAGTCTTTAAAATTGTTCAGCTTATGTTATCAAAATCGTGCCAGGGACTCACTAATTGGGTGCAGATTTTCTCCCAGAAGTTAGGGTACAGAGAGGACCAAAAGCAGTTTTTGTCCATGCAATTTCCATATCAGCCAGGAGATGGTGCTTGTGAACACACCTTTCCAAGGAGGTGTTTCAATCTCCATTTTTCCTGTGTTTTGGTCTGGCCAGAGCTAAGATTCAAAGCTGGCTTTGCTGGATGAATTCACTGAAGAAAAGCCCCATGACTCCTCATCCCTTTTCCCTTATAACAGCTGACAGGGAGGAAGATGTCAGTGGTTTTACCCCAGCTTAATATTTTGAGGGAGGGGAAGGGGAGCCCTTTCCAGCTGCTGCAGGGGTTTGGCAAGTCATATTTGTTGTTTCAGGTTTTTCGTCTCTTTGTCCTCGCCCTCCTGGGAATTGCAAAGCACTGTCCTAGTCTGCTGACCTCCAAAGCAGATCCATCAGACAGCTTTTGGCTCTTTCTCCATTGTATTTGTGAGAGAGTTGAGCCCTGCCTGCCTAATCTGATGCCATTTTCCCACAATTCAAGTTTCTAATTTTGATGAAGTCCCACAATGGAAGCAAAAAATATCTTGACTGCATTATGGAGGGGATGGGGGAAGAGCCAGCAAGGATTTCAGGAGCTTCATCTATGTCTTTGATTCAGCACTGGCTCAATTAATGCTGCCCATTAACTTTTGCCCATTGTTTTGAGGAAGGCTACTGTCTTTAAGATTCCTCTGCTGCCATTGCCCAAGGGGGCTTGGAACAATGGCTCCTTCAGACCTTGCCCCAGTGATCTGAAGTAGCTAAACAAAAGCAGTAATCAACAATAAGACCACACATCCCAGAGTTTGGAGAGTACTTTATGTCCTACCCTGTTACCAGCAAGCTATACCAGTAGCCCTAGTTGCAATCCCTGCTGGTTCCTTCCAGGAGGCTGGGGGAAAAGGGATGGTAGCCACTTCAGTGATGGTGAAATTCACAAGTATTTATTGCAATTTACCAGCCTTTTCCTTCTGCTTCTCCCTGGATGCTTCACAGTGTTCCACTTAACTCACATTTCAAAATAGTTGATTCAGACAGTTCTCGCCAGTTCAATAGCTGTTGTGGTGCGACTGTTTTCTGTAGTTTCTTTCTCCATCATCTTTCCACAATTTCACCCCAGATTCTCTTTATCTGGATCTTTAAAAATTTTTTGAATTTATTTCTGATAATATAAAATTTTCTTTCATTCCAGCTGAGCATTTTTTAGGGGAACTGAGTTCTTCAGCATGATAATAATATGATTGGTGATATATATAAATAATTCTACTCATGAGGATGACTGGAAACCAGAGAAATAGTAATGTTATATAATTTTTAACATTAGTCATAACCATGTAAGAGCAGATTTTAATGCATGTAACCATGCTTTATATAATATTTTGAACTATGAAATAATAGACTCTGTTTAATAATGAGCTATTATGTAACTTGGTTCCACTTTGTGTGTGACTTCTGTTTACACTTTTTATTTAAGAGATTGATGGCTCTAAACTGGATGATACATCTAACATTTAGGTAGTTTAAAAAATAGAGATATATAAATCTTCTGATGGAATCAACAAGTTTTGGAAAATTCTGAAATTGTGGTAGTCCAAAGTATTGAATAAAAAAATGAACTTCTAATTTTAAAATTAAATGCATTTTCTTTTAAAAAGATTGATGTTTGCTAATTATACCCATATGCTTCAATAAAACATATTTTTATGAGCATAATAACTTAACAGGCCTTCAAATGTCCTATAGTCCATATTATGTATTAAATATTTAATATCTCACATCATATCTCACATCATAAGAGAAGGATTTTTTATTCAACTGTTGGTTACTCTATTAACAGAATATTAGCCCCTTTGCATTTTTTATAGCTTAACTAATTTTTTCTCTGATTTGGACTTTCAGGCATATATTACTGCCTGTTTAACAGTTCTGCTGAATTTTGATGATTTAGAAATACATACATGATTTATTATAAGAGATTGGCTAAAGTAATCATGGGGCCTGGCAAGTCTGAAATCTGTAGGGCAGCTGCAAGCTAGAAACTCCAATAAATTTGAGGCCAAAGTCCTAAGCCCAAATTTCCCAGGGGAATCTGGCTGGCTGGAAATTATGACAAGTACCAGTGCTGAAGTTGAGTCCGGATTCCTTTTCTGACATCTGAAAGTTTAATTCGGGCTTTTAAAACCTCCAACTGATTTGATAAGGAGATTCTCAATTGCTTGGAAAACCTCCTTTGTTGATGGTAGATGCAATCAACTGATTATAGATGCAAATCCCTTCTCAAATACCCTCACAGTAACAAGTAGGCCAGTGCTTGACCAAACAACTGGACATCATAATGTAGCCAAGTCGACACATAAATTAGCCATCACAATAACATGGAGGTTTATTTCTTATGAGAGAAACCAAAAGTAAGTTTAATGGGTTTCAATGTAATTTTAAAGACTACAGTTTTTTGTAGGCTTTTTTTTTTTCCTCCACATTTCATTGCAGTTAGAGAAGGTATTTCATAGGAAACTTATCTGGCATAAGTTTTGGACAAAACGTATCTTGAAACTTCTGAGTCATTCTAAAGTATGGAATGTTGTATGTTATATGTTATATGTTATATCCATATAACTTGAGGGCTACCCATATATTCATTACTTGGCTTTTGTCTTTTTCATGATATATGTAATTACATTGTATTTTCACTTTATAGAATAATCAAATATAAATTGATATTTTCTGATTTTGTATCCCTAATATATGAATGAATTAATTAGTTCAACAAACATTTATTACATATCAGCCACCATGCTAAGCACTGAGAATGTAAAAATAAATAAGCCACAAACTCTGCTATCAAAAAACTCACATACACTTTAGTAAGAGGGACAAATATTTAACAGGTAATTATAAAAATATACATTATTTATTGGTAAAGATATGCACAAAGCCGGGGTACCTAGGAGGGTGAGTACGAACAAAGGCATTATTTAATTTTTAAAATAATTTTATTGACATAATAGTTTACAAACCTTATAAGTGTACAATTCAATGTTTTTTAGTATTTATACAGATTTGTGCAACCATCACTTCAAGCTCATTTTAGAACATTGCAAGAAATACTTTTTAAAAGGACATTGGAACACATAAATATTTGAAACTCAATTAATTTTCAATTTAGAAGAAATACTTGAATCACATGTAGAGCTGAAAAAGCTTTTTTATTAATTATTTAGCATGCTTCAAAAACAATTACAAATGATAGATAACTAGAAATTCATTCTCCTTTGGATTAATCCTGCCTAGATAGAGCGACTTAAAAGAAAGAGTTTTCCAACTTCAGTAACATTCAATGTCATACCTAATAACAGTAGAATAAAATGAGGTCACATGCCTACAATATGTGTGTTTATTTTTAGAAGAAAGATCAATTATTTATTATGGTGATGTGAAAAATATTATCAACTTCATTTTAAAATTAGGAGCACTCCTAACTTAATGATTAAGGAGTTATTCATTGATTAATTAAACTATTTATCACAGTACATTCACTTAAAGTTTTCTTTTGTAGAATATGCTTGCCTAATTTAGATGTCTGTGTGTTTAAATGACTGTAACTTTAAATTTTGCTAGTTTGAAGTACAAGTTCGTGTGTGTGTGTGTGTGTGTGTGTAGACACACAATATTTCAACTTACTTCTTTAGGTTCAGAACTCACTTGATCTGATACAAAAAGTAAGTTATATAAATACTCTGTTATGAGTAGATAAATTTTACTTCTACAGTCCAATACAAATTTGGAAAATTGTACTAAGGTTAAATCAAACCCAGCACACTGACCTTATTCTTTATTTCGAGAACAGAAGGGTAGGATTCAAATTTGGAGGAAGATAGAAACTAAATTATGTTGCAGTTAAAATGGGAACATTGGTATAGTTAAAACATAAATACATGATTTTGAAAACATATTTGCAACTCTTCATTCATCATTCAAATCATATTTTGTTGAATAAAAATATTCAGATATAGACATATCATTTGCATAGATGTTGAGTGCTAATGATTCATGAAAATTCTACTACTGTCTTGTCAAAGTTGGATTTTATGTCTATTTTTTTGGCATGACAGCAAGAATGGATTAACTAAAAAAATGTATGCAAAAAATGTGTTGATAGAATGTATTTTATTAAAATTTACATTTACAAATTTAAAGATGAAATAAACCTGTTTGACTGAAAATCTGTAACTTAGGAATATGTAATTATTAATATGTTAAAATAATAGCATAATAATTATTTAAAAAATTAATTCCTGAACATTTCTTTCCTATGAAACGTACCAAATGACTGATTTTAATACACCTCTATATTGAAAAACACATGTATTTTATAGTGGCCCAGAAGCAATGGCAAAATAATAGAATTTGAATTTTACAAGGAATCCTAGAACTTATATAGTCCAAGAGCACACTTGATGCTTGAATTCCATACACGCCTCTGTGGCAATTATGCATTCTACCGCTGCTTGAATATATCACCAGGAAAAGGAAAATACCTACCTTTGCTCTTGATTCTCAAACAGTTGTGAAAATTTCAGTTAGTGTTTTCCAAGATGCACCATGTCTACCATTTAAATAAATGACTTTATTTAAAGTCATTTTAGATATCTTATGGAACAATTATTTTATGCTAATAATTATGCTTTAATGGTCATGGTCATGCATATTAGAAAATAATAAATACCGCATCCAATTTGTGATTTCATTGATACTATTGTTTTTGATAAGGTTAAAGCAGTGTGGGAGATTGAATCATGTACTGTATTATTCAGCCAAAGGGGTGCTGATGCAAAGTACCAGAAATCTGTTGGCGTTTATAAAGTATATCTATTTGGCTTAAAAGCTTACAGTTACATGACTTAAAGAGTCCAACTCAAGGCTGCTTTCTCACCAAAGTCACTTGCCATGTGTTGAAGCAAGATGGCGGGCAATCTCTACCTGATCTCTCCTTCCTTCTTCCTCCTAAGGCTCTGTGGGCCCAGCTTCTTCTGAACTCAGCTGTAGGCTGGCATAAAGCTCGTCTCCCAGGGCTTTAGCTGTTTGAGACTTCTTTCTGTCACATGACAAAGTTCTCTCATCTGCCTTGTCTATGGAGCTTTCTCTCTTCCTGTGTCTTCTTGAGCGAGTGCCCATTTATATCAGCCCACCAAGGGGATGGGTACTTAACTGTAATTACACCCTACTGAAGTGGTTGAATCAAAGCCTCAATCTTAACATAATTTAATCAAAAACATCTCAGCTGAATCTAATACAATCAAAGGATATCATGCCCAGAGGAAAAGACGAGTTTACAAACATAATCTTTTTCTTTTTGGGGATTCATAAATAATATCAAACTTCCACATATACCCTAAGAAAAGACATGTTCATAATCTTAACCTGCCTTCTTCTGTGTGAACCCATTTGTAAATAGGATCTTTGGAACATGTTATTATTTTGTTAAGGTATAGCCAAATTGAATCAGAGTGGATCTTAATCTGTATTATTGAAGGCTTTATAAATAGAAGAAATTCAGACACAGCCAATCAACAGAAACCAGAAATAGCAAAAAAATCGGAAGACATAGAAGCCAGAAGTCAGAGAAAGCCACAGAAAGAGAGTGTATGACAGAAGCAGAGATACAAGATGCTGGGGAAGTCACAGACACACCTAGTGGCCATCTGCCAACGCTTGCCTACCCCAGTCTTTTTCTGTTGTGTGCAGCTGTTTCAACATGTTTCCATTCCATAGCTTGGGGGAGATGTTAGGTCTAATGAAGAGGCCTTACCATACCTTAAACCCAGAAACCAGAAACAGTCAGACTCAGCTGATTATCAGGGCAGAAACTGTTAGTGGCAGAGCACCCTTCCCTTGAGTTATATAAATACCCTTGGGGAGCACAGATTTGTCTCTCTTTTCCAACACAGAGTGGGGTGTGCAGAGCCCTCATCCACTGACACTGACCCTAGCAGTTGTCCTCCCCAGGAGACCGGCCATGATGAAATCTCTTCCCCCACTATTTGGGCCCTTGGTGCTGTGTAAGTAATAAATTAGTAAGTTGCTGAAAGTTGCTGTTGTACTTGAGTCTGTTTTCCCATGCAACTCACTCCACATGAGCCAAGGAACCCCAAGGATTGTTGCAAACAGGCACCAGAATGCTACAGACTTTGGGGAGAAAGCATGACCTGTCAAGACCTTGATGTTGGTCTTCTAGCCTTCAAAACCATGAGACAATAAATGTGGTTTAAGCTGACCCATTGTGTGGTATTTGTCATAGAAGCCCTTGGAAATTGAGACAAGTAGTACTTAATTTTAAGAAATGAATCAATTTAAATAAAAATATTAAGTGTTAATATAGTTGCTCCTCAAATATGATGAGTAAATGAAACTCAACATAATGTGTCTCTGTTTTTAATTGTAGTTCATGTATGAGAGAGAAATGCCTGTTTATGGTTGTGCATTATCTTTCTCTTCAAATCATTGAAAGCTTAGAGAGAATGTTAATTTTCTAAAGAGGTTCATTGTTTCATGTTTTTTAAACCTGGTACACAGATCCCTTTTCAATGAATTTTCCTGTCTCAGAAATTCATGATACAGTATTAAAGCAAATTCTTTAGTGAAGAATAAATCTGGATTAATGAGAGATCCTCTCTCTTTGGCCAAATCGCATCTGCTTGTAAAACATAAATTGGCAATAAGTTCTACAGAAGAAGACATCTTGTAGAAAAATTTACGAATGGTGGAAAGCATTCTAAAAGAAGCAACTCACTCTTTGAAATTCATTTATGTAACAATTGTTGACAACATTTAAATTTTTTCTGGCTTCTGTTTAATGTTACTTTTTATCAGTAGCAAAAAGAGGGATTTCAGACTAGGGATGATTCTTAAATGAGTATTATTCACTCATGTACAAATATGGTGTCTTTGAATAGATTTTTCTGTTTATCCAGATAATTGTCTCAACTCAACCACTCACATTAGCTGTGAATTGCTTAGTTGCCTTCTCCCTGCAACTAAGAGTGGAAAGTAAAGGCTGTTCAATGAGGAATTATATATTTAGTGAAATATTAATTTGACATAAAACATACAATTTTATTGACATGCATGTCTAAGAAACCAGCCTGGACCAAAAGGACTTTCCAGCTCAGGCAATCCCAATTGCCCAACTGCAGAATAATAAGTTAAATAAATGGCTAAGCCATTAATTTTGGGGGTGGTTTGTTATACTGTAAAAGCTAACTGATACAAGAGAAACTTACCTGGTCATTTTCAGACACTGAAAGTGAAATGAACATCTGGTGTCATTAAAAGTGATCAACTCAGAAAGCAGATGTGGCTCAAGTGATTGGGCTCCTGTCTACCATATGGAGGGTCCTGGGTTCGGTTCCCAGGCTTCCTGGTGAAAGCGAACTGGCCCGTGCAGAGAGCTGATCCATGTGGAGAGCTGGAGCAACAAGATGATGCAACAAAAAAGAGACACAGAGGAGAGACAGTGAGAGACACAACAAACCAGGGAGCTGAAGTGGCTCAAGCAATTGAGTGCCTCTCTCCCACATCAGAAGGTCCTGGGATTGATTCCCAGTGCCTCCTAAAGAGAAGACTAGCAGACACAGAAGAATATGCAACGAATGGGCACAGCAGACAGCGAGTGCAAGCAGCAGCAGGGGAGATATAAATAAAATACATCTTTTAAAAAAAGGAATCAACTCAATCCCTGAAAACAATTAAAACCCTCACAATATATTAAGTTGTGCAAATGAGAAACAAAAAATGGTGACATGGCATCTGAATTATTAGTCTGCATTTTATTGGCATTATAATTAAAGATTGACAGGGTTTATAATTAAAATTAAAGAAAAAGAAATAAGGGTTGACTGTATAAAACTGAAGAAGGATAACAGTGAATCTGTATAGAAACATGACAAAATCAATTCCTATTTTTACATTGTACCTAATTTAGGAAAATAGAACCATGACAGAAGAAAGCAGTAGTCATTATAGGAAGACGGAGACATCTTAAAGCAATAACCCAATGGAGAAATAACATTACATGGAATAAGTTAATGGAAATTGTAATGAGGGCACATTCAAAAATTTCTTAAAGAATCTTGGCAGATTAATAAAGAAGACTTTGTTTTTAGAAGGAAAAGGATAGTATAAACCATAGTCTTGTTTTCTGACCTCAAGTGGCAGTGCTAGTCTAATAATAAATCACAAAAATAGAGAAATAGTAACCCTGAAATCATAGCATTTATTGATAGTAATAGCATAAGGAAAACAAAATGTTTTTTCCACTGTTGGAAAATAAGTTATGTCAACATGTACCACCAAAATGTTTTTATTATTAGGTTGGCACTAATTCATATGAGATTATATGGCAATTCTATTAAAACTGCCTGAAAAAAAAAACAGCCATTATTTTGCATTCACAATGTGCATGCTAATGTTATTATATACTGTTCTGTATTTCAATTGCTATATAATAAGCCACCCCAAACAGTGGCTGAAAACAATAACAACCCTTTACTTTGCTCACAAATACGGGGTTTGACTGGGCTCAGCTAGGCATTTTTTGTTTTTTTTTTAAGGTGATCAAAATTTTAAATTTTATATTTAGAAGACACCATTAATAAAGGGAAGGGACAACCCACAGAATGGGACAAAACACATACAAGTCATATATCTGATAAGGCATTTAAATCTAGAAGATACAGACAACAATTAATAAATGGGCAAAGAATATGAATAGACATTTCTTAATGGAAGATTAACAAATGACCAGTAAGAATATAAAAATATGCTTGACTTTATTAGTCAGCAGAGAAATACAAATAAAAACCATAATGTGAAGGTGATGTAATCAACATGGTGATATAAGAGATCCCTAGAAAAGTCTCCCTTCAGAATTAGCTAATAAAAGGACAATTTCCACTTGCTTGGAACTCTGGAGGATGATATAGACTGGAGAAGGACTCCACAACTGCTGAATTGAAGCAAAAGAAAAATAATCTCTGAGATCAGGAAGGAGATTTTCTTCCCAGAGCCACCAGTCTGGACCCACCCCCTTACCTGGTCCTATGCAGCTTTGGGAATCATGCAGCGATAGCACAGCCCAAGTCCCTTTTCTCACAGATTATAGAGCCACACACAACAGTGACTAAGAACCCCAGGCATAGGGACTCAAGTCCACAGAGATCCAGCATAGAACACAAGCCACTAAGGTGCACTGCATACAAAGGGCCCCCAGGGAAAAACAAAAGAGAGACTGTGGAAGAAAGGCTGGCAAGAGGTGTGCACACTGAATCCAGTTTCTGTTGGCTGGCCCACCTGAAAGTATAATGGACATTTCTCAATTGATCCACCTTTCTGCACTGACCCCATCTCAGGCAGGATATGCTAACAGGGAAGAAACTGAAGGGAGGAAAGCCTCACAGGAAAAAAAAAAAGTGGGGATAGGGGTTGAACTGTTGTAAGACAGGAGAGGATTCCAAACTGAAATGTATAATGAAAACAGGGCACTAATTGAGGGAGAGAATTTAAACAAATCTTAGGAGCTAGGGAGAAAATTCTGCACAAAAACAAAGAGACAAGCTCAAGATTCCCTGAGAAGGAACAGAGGAAAGGAAGTTTTCACCTGGAGTCATAACAATTGTTTTTTTTTTTTTTTTAAGTGCAATCTTAAAAATTATACCACACATGACAACATGGAGGAATCTTGAGGACATTATCTTGAGTGAAATAACCATTTCTTGCTCTGGGTCTCTCACTGGATTGCAGCCAGATGGTGTTGGGATCATCTTAAGGCTTCTTCACTCACTCTGGTACCTGGGACGGGAAGATTCAAATAGCTGGAGCTCTGTGGGCATCTCTCCCTTTGCCTGAAGTGGTCTGTCCAGGTGGTCTCTTCACATAGTGCCCAAAGGTGCCCCAACCAAGTGTCCTGAGAGAGACCAGCAGATGCTACATGACTTTCTGTAACCTACTTTAAAAGTCACCTGGCCTGGGAAGCGGGTGTGGCTCAGTGGATAGAGCCCCCGTTTACCATATGGGAGGCCCGGGTTCGCGTCCCAAGGCCTCCTTGTGAGGGCACGCCGGCCTGAGCTGTGCGGTGGGCTGATGCAGCAACCTCACGGCAGGAAGCGGGTGTGGCGCAATGGATAAAGCACCCGTTTAC
>JAQZBX010000447.1:87197-110941 GCA_029593785.1 Cabassous unicinctus | reverse complement strand
TTATTTATTTATTTATTTATCCCCCCCCTGCTGCTTGTGCTCGCTGTGTCCATTTTGCTTGTGTGTTTTTCTGTGTCTGCTTATCTCCCTTTGTTGGGTCGTCCTGCTGTGTCAGCTCACCGCGCCGCCGCGTGGGCTGGCTTGCCTTCACCAGGAGGCCCCGGGAAATGAACCCGGGGCCTCCCATATGGTAAACGGGAGCCCTATCGATTGAGCCACATCCGCTTCCCTGCTTGGTTTAATTTTTAGCACTTGAAAAAAAATGTATAGAAGTTGGAACACTCAGTCTTTGCAGACTTCCACTGGGGTCAAAGATTTCAATAATACATACAGAACTCGTTGACAAACGTTCTGGCAGTTTCCTCTTAGTAACCTGTCTTATACTATTGCCAAGCATTGAGAGTTGACAATAATTGACATAGAAATATTTTCAGAGTGCTGACGCGTAGTGATGGCTCCCGGGCCATTTGCAGGGGCCTCTGTGCTGTCGGGAGCACGGCTTTCTTTGCTGGAATGTGGCTTTCCAGAGAATGCACGTCTGGACATCTGACCCACAGGCCCCTCGGTCAAAAATGGAAGAGGAGGAACGCTGGGTGGAGGTTTAGGACACCTACCAAGAGCACTTTTCCTTTGTCGTTTTCTAGTTTTCCTCAGCAGCACCCCTTGGTGTAGACTTGGCCCTGGGGTTAAAGGTTGTGGAGACTGCAAATTTAAACAGTGGCGGGAGGAGACAGCAGCTACAGAGGGTGACGTCAGGGGCCTGAGCACCCCTAAAAGCCCACGGACTTTTAAGCTGCGGAGCTCCCTGGGGGAGGGCATCCCCAAAGGGATGGGAAGAATGGGTGCTTACTGAGGGCCCCCCGTGAGGCTGGCACGTGGCCTTCTGGAGCCATTTAACCTGACAACACTGACAAGTGGGTGCTAGCACTGCCCCATTTTACAGAGGAGGAGACTGAGGCTCAGGAAAGTTTGAGCTCTTTCTTAAGCTCACGGTTAGCAAGTGGCGGTGCCGGGATTCAAAACCCCTCTGCTTGGCTCTAACCCGGACCCATGAGGGCCACGCCCACACACAGTAGAGACCCTCGCAGGGGTCAGTGTTTCCAAGGCAGCTGGACTTTGAAAGGAGCTCTCAGCCCAGGGTCATGGTTAAGAGAGCAAGCACTCTGGCTTTGAACTTCAGCCTCACTCCGTACAAATTCAGTGACCTTCAGAAGGTCACTTAAACTCTCTGAACCTCAGTTTCCCCGTGTGTAAAATGGGGACGCTGATAAAGACTCTGCAGGGTTTCTGGCAAGGATTAAAAGAGAAATGCATGTGAGGCAATGGAACGATGCTGACGCATGGATGTCAGCCGTCGTCATTGAGTCATCAATCATCATGATTGACTCATTAGGTATTAGTTAACAGGACTATCCTTTCCTTCATCCGATAGTCATGAAGCACCTGCTAAAGAAGATTCTTCCAGGTGCCAGAGCTGAGACGTGATGCTAAAGCATGATACGGCTTGTTTCTTACCTTCTTGGAGCTTCTGTACTGAGCCTCCCTTCTCCATTTTTATAGCTCGACAAGGGCCCTGGGCCATCAGGTGGCTTCTTGTGTTTCTAGGAGCCCCTCCCCTGGGGACAGGATGGTTCTGAGAAATGAGACAAAGATACTTTCCCGTGGCCATAGCTCACAGGCGCCTTCGCTAGGCAGAATCCGGGCTCTGGGGCCCAGTGCCAGCTCTCCTTGAAGGCAGCTGTCCTGGGCGGCCCTGGGCAGGCCATTTCCTCTCCCTGGGCCTTGATCACCCCTCTGTAGGATGAGGACTGGGCTCCCTGGTCCCTGACGTCCATCCATGCTGGAATTGTGCAGCCTCCACTCTGCTGCCACTTCGCAGGCTTGCTTTTCTTGCTCTGCCCGCTGCCTTCACTGTCGATTCTGAAGTTGGCCCCCTGGCGCCATTTCCACATTCCCTGGGGACTTTGCCAGCAGCTCTGACCTCAGAAGTCCTTTTCCCTCAGGGGCGGTGGGGGCAGGCTAGGCCTCACTGGCTGGCTACAGCCGGCCCCCCCCTTCCTTCCTTACCCTCTTTCTTCCTCTTGTTGCTACTGAGGTATCGCAATGACTACAGACAGCATTGTGGCAGGAAAGAAATCAGAATCTTCAGTTTGGCGGTCCTGGGTTTGAATCCCAGCTCCTCAGCTCTCTAGCTTAGCCTTCGGATGGATCACTGCACCTCTCTGAGCCCCTGTTTCTTCCCCTAGAAAGCGAGGATAATTATAACACCACCCTCCCATCGTGGCCATGAGGATTGCACGAGATTCTACGCACCACGTCCCGGCACGTCTTTTTTTTACACCCCCTTCTATGTGCTTTGCTTGGCCACCTCTCTCCCGGGCCCCACCCAAAGCTAAATGGCCCCAGCCAGCTCCAATGTCTTCTCTGTGTGTTTCCAGGATCTCTCCTTAGCTCCGTTCACTCATGGGGATGCGATTCACCTTTTAGGCTGTGAGTCCTTCCCACCCGCCCCAACCCCCCTTTAATAGAAACCCCACACTGGAGCCCGCTGCTTTCTTCTTTCCACCTTTCTTGGGTCATGCATCAACCCCATAAAGAACTACTCTCTGTAGCTTCTCTGTGTTCCGTGACATTTGGTAGCTGCTCTGGCGAGTTCTCCTTAGCCTCCAACTCATACTTCCCCAGCTGTATTTCCTCCTTCGTCCTTCCTGGACTGGGCCCGCCTTCCCCGACTCCAAGCGGCCCATGCTCTTCCCTCCATCTCATCTCCTCCCCTGGCCGACGTGGTCCAATTCCTAGCCCCCTTCTGCACCCAGCTCCAAGGCCCCTGCCCAGATTCCTTTGCAGGCCCTTCTGGAAGAGCCCACTGCGTGCGGGACCCTGTGCTGGTGGCTGGAAGCTTCCAGGGGTCTCCTTTGGTGACACCCATGTGGAGGTGGCGGGTGGGTGGCCTGCCTTTCCTGTGCAGGAAACCCACAGCGAGATTCGGGGTCAGGAGATGTGCCTGGGAGTCCGACTGGGCGCCTGGCCCAGTGCCGGTCGCCTCCCCCTATTTCCTGATTCAGTCCTCACCATCAGCCCTTCCAGAGATGGGAAGACTGAGGCCCTAGAGCAGCGGCTCAGCAGGAGCACTCACTAATAGCTGCTCACTCTTGAGCACAGAGCCCTGGGACGAGAGGAGCCATCCGGAAGGCTAAGGTGAGGGCAGAGAGAAGCGGGGTGACTGGGTCAGCCTCAGGGCTGGGGACGGGAAGGCAGCTGGTGCGGAGGAGGAGAAAAGCTGCTTAGACTCGGGAAGCGCTGCCTGGCCAGCCCAGCGGGGTAAAAATTACCCTCTGCATTTTATAGAATGACCTTCGGAGAGGTCCAAGGTCACACAGGTTGAGCTCACCCTTGACTTGCTCCGTTCCAAGTGGAAAGTGGGGGCAGCTGGCAGGAGGGAACAGAGGGGGAAGGCCTGGGGAGGAAGGGCAGTGGCTGGGGGGGGGTGAGGACAGAGGGGACTGGCCTGCGGGCTGGCCCTGGGGCAGGAGTGAGTCAGCAGGTGCCTCTCTACTGGGCCAGGCCCCAGGAGACCGTCTGCAGCCAGGAGCCAGAGGCACAAATGGGACAATTCATGTCTGGAGGACGCCAGGGCTGCTGAGCCACCGAGGGACCAGCAGCCGTGGGGGAGGTGAAATGGCAGGGCCTGGCCGTATTCCCAAGGGAGAGCTGGTGGGGGAGGGACGGCAGGAAGGGGGGGTGGGCCCCTCCCAGAAGGAACTTCTAAAGCAGCCCTGGCTGCACGTGCAGCCTTCTGCCAGGCACCCCATCCAAATGGCCCCCCAGGGGCAGCGGCTCTGACCTCAGAAAGCCCCCTGGCCCTGTACCCCAGGCGCCCTTCGGAGCTGCAGTGCGGTGCTTTGGGAAAGGAGTCAGGGCCAGGCCCAGCACTCACCACCTCACCAGGGCGGGCACAGCAAGCTCAGACCCCGACCTGGGTGTTTGTCATTGAGATTTAATTCATATACCATAATGGTCACTTTTTTAAGGGTATAACTCACAAAGTGTATTTACAGAGTTGTGCAACCATCACTGCTAATTCCAGAACACTTTCCTCCCCCCAAACAAAACCTTATACCCTTTACTGTCAACCCCATCCCTTCCCTCCGTCTGCCCCTGGGAACCATGAATATGCTTTCTGTGCCTATCGATTTCCCTGTTCTGACAGTTCGTGGAAATGGAACCCTACAATAGGTGCCCTTTGTGTCTGGCCTCTCACTGAGCGTCATGCTTTCCAGGCTCATCCGTGTTGTGGCATGTGTCAGAACCTTTTTATTAGTGACTATATTTCATATATGGTTGTGACACACTTTGTTCATCCATTTGTCAATTGATGGGCAGTCCAGTTGTTTCCATCTTTTTGGCCATAATAATGCTTCTGTGAATGGGCATGTACAGGTTTTTGATGGATCTCTGTCTTCATTTTTGCTGGGACATAGGGTAACTCTATATTTAACCATTTGAGGAACTACCAGACTGTTGTCCAAAGCAGTTGCTCCATTGTACACACCCACCAGCAGTGTGTGAGAGTTCCGATTTCTCCACATCCTCGCCAACACTTGTTATTGTCTGTCTTTATGATTACAGCCATCTTCGTCGGTGTGAAGTGGTATCTCGTGGTGATTTTGTTATCTGATCCTGATTTTTGAAAAAAAATTTTTAACTTTTCATTATGGAAAATTCCAGACACATACAAAGTAAAAAATAATAAAATGAACTCCCAAGTACTCGTGACCCAGCTTCAACAATTGTCAAGATTCTGCCGTTCCTGCATCCTCTTTATCTCCTCCTACTCCCCACTCCTAATAACTTATTATCATTAGTTTTATTTTTATTTTACAGTTTTATAGGTAAAATTTATATACATTGAAATGCATAAATATTAGCTGTAGTTTAACAAATGAACGCATCTCTATGTAATACAGAATATTTCCATCACCCCGGAAAGTTCCCTCATCATTCCTTCACAGTCAGTCCCAAGCCCACCCAGAGACAACTGCTGCTTTGATGATTTTGTCCACCTTGCATGAGTTTTGCCTGTTCTTGAACTTCACATCAATGGAAACATGCAGTGTTTAGCCTTTGAGGTCTTTTGCTCAACACCCTGTCCATGAGATTCGTCCAGGCTGTTGGATCTCACCAAAATCTTTCCCACAGTCCAGCTTCCCAGGGTTGACTTAAGTTCTCCACGGCATTGCGGGGTCACAATACTCCTTGTTCCCACTGCTGACAAAGCCTACGAGTGAGGGGTCACCCAGCCTGCTTTGCCAGGACCCAGGCTCTCCCCAGGACCTGCGGTTTTCAGTGCTCAAACCCAGAGAGTTCCGGGAAGCCAGCACCCAGGCTCACCCTCCCTGCAGGATGCAGCCAGACACTTCCTCGAGAGAGCAACTTTTCTCTTTCCTTTCTTCCCTTTTCCTTTTTCTCTTCGAGTGTTGACTGGCCTGGGAATTATTCCTCAGTTCCAGCTCCATAAATCCCCACCGCCCCAAAGCCGGCCGTTTCTCCAAGGAGCCGTGATGGGAGATTGGTTTAAGGATTCAGAGCAGAGCAGTGAGGCGGGGGGGGAGACGCCGCAGAGCTTGCTGCAGTACAGGGGGTGGCCGGCGGGCCAGGCAGGGAGGGAGGAGGTGGGCCGAGCGTGCCTGGAATATCTAAACGCCAGCACGAGAGGCCGAGGAGACCCTGACGAGTCCCCTGGTCTTCCCACGAGTCACCTTCCCGAGCTGTTGGGTCACAGGTGTGGAAAAGTTATTCCCAGGCTGAAAGAAAGGGGCCTTGAAGGCAGAATCTAGCCCAGAGTCTGAAAAGCTTCCAGGTGCCTGAGTTATCCGGGGAGCTTGCCAAAATGCAGGTTCCTGGGCCCTGCCCCAGGGTTTTGTGATGGGGGCCCAAGGACCTGCATTTGTGACGGGCACCCAGGGACTCCTGATGTGGGGGGTCTGAATGGGCTTTGAGAAACACTGATTCTTCATTGGAAACTGAAGCACAAAATGGGGCAGGGAGCCAACTCCTCAGGCCTCTAGGATACCAAAGCAAATCCCGGCCAACTGGGGCAAGACCTCTCAGCATGTAGGAGTTTCCTCAGCTTCCCATGAAATCCAGGAGAGGGAGGAGGGGATGGCTACTTTTACACTGGCCAGGTGGTCTCCTGCCTGTGATCAGTGTATTGGCTCATAAAAATAGCTGCAGTGTATTGTGTGTCTGCTGGGCGTGCATGACCCTCCAGGGAGTAGAGGACGGAAAGTCCAGAGGGGCCAAATGATTCGCCCGAGTAAGTGGAAGTGTTGGAATTTGAACCCAGGTCTCAGAGACTGGACCCTACCACATCCACTGCCTCCCACCCCCTTGGTAGGCCACACAGACATAGAGTGAGACAGCTGCCTAATCCTGGGCAGGAAAATAAAATGGAGCTGGGCACGGACTTGCCTGCGTCTCTTTCTTCAGCAGCCAGACATAAAGAAAATTTCAATTTCATATTCCTTTGGTCTCAGGAGCTGGAAATAAAATTTATTTTTCCACTTCAGAGCATTCTAATCCAAAGAAAACTGCCATTGTCAACATCGTGCTTTTCACTTAGGCAACAGATTTCGGTCATTCATTCACATATATACATATATCTATCCAGGTTTCTCAGCCCTGGTCCACACTAGACCCATCTATGAAGCTTTTGAAAAATTCTACTGCTTGGGCCCTAATCAGGATCAGTCAATTAGAATCCCTGGGGGGCAGCTATGACATCGGGCTTTCCAAAGTTTCCCAAGAGATCCTAATTGCAGTCAGGGCCGAGAGCCAATGCACTAGACCCGTGTGTCTCATGCTTCCATTGTTAAAATGCAGGTTCCGGTTTGGCAAGGATGAGGTGGGGCCCAAGCTAACAAGCTCCCAGGGAAGCTGACCTCTTGGTCCAAGAACACGTGTGGCGTGGTAAAGGGCGAGTGGGACCCCTGCCAGGGTGCAGTGAAGGCCAGTCTCTGCGTGCACAGGTGCAATCAAGCATCCCAGGGGCTGAGCCAGAGACGTGGAGCATCTCCCCACCGCAGCCTCCGAGCGTCCAGAAACCATGCCCGCTTCTCTAATCGCCTGGCCCCCAGAGCCTGGTGCAGAGCCTGGAGCAGAGTGGGCGCTCATTAAATATTTGTTGGATGAGTGGATGAGGGATGGTGGACCAAGAATTACAAACTAGAGTGTAGTGGCTCTAGATGATTCCTAGGGATGCTGTAATAAATTAGGAAACGTGGTGGCTTAAACAATTTTTCCTCTCAAAATTTGGGGGCTAGGAATGCGAAATCCAAGCGGCAGCAGGGCAAGCTTTCTCCAAAGGTGCTGGAGGAGGACCTTCCTTGCCTCTCCCAGGCTCTGGTGGTTGCGGGAAGTCCTTGGCCTTGCGTGGCTCACAGCTGTATCACTCCCACTGCCCACGGCTTTCTCCCCTGCGTGTCTCTTGTCTGCTTGTAAGGACACCAGTCATCCTGGACTAAAGGCCCACCCTACTCGAGCATGACCTCATCTTAACTGAACTAAGTACACCCACAAAGACCCTGTTTCCAAAGAAGGCCATATTCTGAGGTCCTGGGGGTTCAGACATCAACATGTCCTTTGGGGGGAAACAATTCAACCCAGAACAGTGTCTAAGAACCCTGGGTTAGAGCCCGAGCTCTACCAGCTGCCACATACGTGAGCTCTGGCAAGTCATTTCACCGCTCTGCAACTTTTCCTTGACCATAAGATGAGTTCACATTTCCTGTTCACAGCATCGTTATGTGGCTTAAGGGGCAGCGCATGGGTCACACGAGAAGATTTTGTTAGTCAAGATGAATGCCAGCTGCTGTAACAAAGAGGCCCCAAGATAGAATGGTATCAAACAAATCAGACGCTTCTTCCTCTTGTAGAACAGTCTCAAGATGAAAGATCTAGGTCAGTGGGCCACAATTACTCCAAATCCCCTATTTTGCCCCTTGATGCCCCATCCCTCTGGGTTTTGGCCTGATCTGCCCGTTCTAAGCCGGGTTGCAGGCCTGTCTGTGTGGTCCCAGCTCAAGGAAGCGGGTGCAGGAGCCCACGCCCATGTTTTAGGTCCTGGGCCTGGCGGGGGCACACATCATTTCTGTCCACATTCTGTAGCCGAGAACGTAATCATTTGGCCACACCTCGCTGCGAGGGAGGCTGGGAAGAGTGGTCTGTGGCTGCTGTGCCAGCTGCAGCTCGAGAACCATGTGAAAAGAGGGGTTGTGGTGGAAGAATAAAAGCCTGCCCCACAGAACTCAGTCGAGATGCAGTCAACTCATTATGTGTGGGTTCCCCATGTGCAAACTCACCTAGACATGCTCACCATGCACTCTCCGTCGTTCGTGGACATGTGCATGCGCAGAGCAGCGAAAAATAAACGCCGGCTGGTCTGGCAGGCGCTAGCTCAGTGTTTGCAGGGACTCTGTACAACACAGCTGCCGGGAGTAGCTGACATATATAGAATCGCTTTTCTGCATAGAACTTTTCCCGTGTTTTTAGTGGCTGCAGGTCCACTCTCTAGCCTGCGTTTTGTTGCCTCTTCTCCCCGCAGGGTGAATGCTCTCAAAAGTGCTACTATCTTTTCATCGTGGAGACTGTCTGCGTGGCCTGGTTTTCCCTGGAGTTCTGTCTGCGGTTTCTCCAGGCCCGGAACAAGTGCCAGTTCTTCCAAGGGCCCCTGAACATTATCGACATCCTGGCCATCTCCCCGTACTATGTGTCCCTGGCTATGCCCAATGAGCCCCAGCAGGAGGGCGAGAGGCCCAGCGGAAGCTCCTACCTGGAGAAGGTGGGGCTGGCGCTGCGCGTGCTGCGGGCGCTGCGCATCCTGTACGTCATGCGCCTGGCACGCCACTCCCTGGGGCTGCAGACGCTGGGGCTCACGGTGCGCCGCTGCACCCGCGAGTTTGGCCTGCTCCTGCTCTTCCTCTGTGTAGCAGTCACGCTCTTCTCCCCGCTGGTCTACCTGGCCGAGAATGAGTCCGGGCGCGTCCTGGAGTTCACCAGCATCCCGGCCTCCTACTGGTGGGCCATCATCTCCATGACCACGGTGGGCTACGGTGACATGGTCCCCCGCAGCGTGCCGGGCCAGGTGGTGGCTCTCAGCAGCATCCTGAGCGGGATCCTCATCATGGCCTTCCCAGCCACGTCCATCTTCCACACCTTCTCTCACTCCTACCTGGAGCTCAAGAGGGAGCAGGAGCGCCACCAAGCCCGCCTCCACCGCCTGCAACGCGCCAAGACATCCAGTGAGCGCGAACTCCTATGTGATGTGGACGAGCCCACCATCCCGGAAGGCCCAGCCTCGCCCATCAAGTACATTCCACTCAAACATCCCTTCACAGATACATTGGGGGTGTAGCCACTGTAGCTTCAACCCACTGCTCTTGGCTGAAACAAGTTCAAGGATATGGGGCCATCCAGCATCTGGTGGTTTGTTTCCAGAGCTCCAGGGAACACTCCCAAAGCTAGGAGGGCCCCAAGGCCAGAGATGTCCGTGTGTGATTCTCATCCCTCGGGGCTGCAACGAGGCAGGCTGAGCTTGTCCCTTCCGATTGCCTCTTCCTCTTTCCCTGCCCACTTAGCAGACCCACCACTGCTGGATTCGATCCATCTCCCTTCATTCTCATTTCCCGCCCCCAGCAGAGTCTTGAACATCCCAGGCTGGGTTCCAGATGTCCACAGAATCAAAAACCCATGGCATTTAAACATCACGCCTACTGGGTTCCATGGCTCCTCTAAGTCCCTCTTCCTCAGACAACACCAGGAAGTTGGAGGGTCCATTTACAGCAAACCCTTCTGAGCATATCTCCCTACCAAAAATATGTGGGGTCTAGGACATTATAGGGATTGCTGGGTTCTTTCTGCTTTGTCTTTCTATCCAGTGGCATTTTCCCAAAGCAGCTGACTCCCCGCCGGCTCTGAGAGCTCTTTGCCAAGCAGGCAGAACTGGCCTCTTTGCATCAAGTCCCTCATTGGGAGCTGGTGGCCTCGAGCCTGCCATCCCCTCCTAACACACCTGGGCACCGCTTTCCAGCACAAAGGCCTTGTGGACCTGTTGCCCAACTGGGCACTTGGTGGGAACTTCAGATATCCTGTCCTTGGCCTTGACAAATGCTAACTCTTTCAGAGCTCAGAATTGTCCCTTGAGAGGACTGCTGCTGCTGGTGGTGGTTTCTCCAGCAGTGCTGGGACCTTGGCTTTCAGTCCTTGGCTAAGCCTTCTTGATACAACCACCAAGGATGCAGTGTCACTTTAGTACACAAATAAGGGCCGCCTTGGGCTCTTTGGGTCAGATCCTTTGACACTAGAGGATAGATGTCCTCAGCTTATTTTAAAATTTATTTATTTATTTATTCATTCATTCATCCATCCATACATCCATCAATAGATTCTGCCTTTGCCTTGAAGCAGATGTAGAACCAAGGCATTAGAGATAAAGCAGTGCGTACTGAGCCTAAAGAGGACAGACCAATGCATCTGAGTGATTGGCTTACAAAAGGCTTCAGAGAGGGATGAGGAGGGGTCACGTGTGGACTGGTATTTGGGGAGCTGAAGCTGAAAAGGTGGGTTGGGATGAGAATGTGATGGGCCCTGAAAGCTTTGTTAGAGAATTTGGACCTTTGGGTATATGGAAGGGAGACATTGGAGATACTTGAGGGAAGAAGCACTGTGAATGGACCTGTGGGTTAGGAAGATGATGAAGGTAGGATGGGATGGGGGGATCCAGTTTGGAGTGGGGAATGGTTGCGTAGTTCAGGGAACTACTTCCCAGCTTGATTAGTTGTACTAGGTTGTGCCAAATCCTGACATCTAGTCTGTCTTGGTTTGCCAGAGCTTCTATGACAAACACCACATGTTGTTGGCTTAAACAACAATCACTTACTGTCTGGTGGCTCTGAAGGCTGGAAGTCCTACATCAGGATGCAGGCAAGGCCATGCTGTCTCCTGGTATGGTGGTCCTCCGTTACGTGGCAATCCCTCTCCTCTCTGGCTTCCTCTGGCTTCTGGCTTCTTCCTATGCCTTTCTCTGACTCCACCTGAACATCCTCTCTCTGTAAGACCCACCCTGATTCAACTCGGCCACCCCTTCACTAATAACAACATCCTCGAAGTGTCCAATTACAAATGGGTCCACACCCACAGGAATGCAGATCAAGGGTTGGTCATGTCTTTTGTGGGGTACATGATTTAATTGCCATCATCTTGTTGCTTCCCCCAAAACACACGTGGGAGATGTCTCAATGGACACAACCCCATGCATGGATCCTCACTGTCCACTCAAGAAAACCCGCTGGGATACACGTGGGTGACAGTGACGCTCATGTGCTTTACGTGTAAGAGGCTTCAGCATTTTATGACTGTAACCAGCTCCTTGCTGTCTTTTCATTCCAGTCCTGAGTGATGATGGTGGGACCAGACGACGGAGCTGCCAAGGGCTCTGGCCAGCATGAACTTCAGGCTAGCCTTGGCCATGGGGGGAGCGCTCACTTTCCTTGACTCCCCCCAGTGCCCTCCCAGTGGACGTGGGCACATGCTCCACCCCTCTAGACCCCCAAGTGCCGGCAGGATGTCCCAGTCACTCCCAAGCTGACCTTTCACCGAGCAAGCTCCTTGCATAGGGGTGTGGCGGCCAGTCACACAGGGAAGGCACCTGCACCCTCCTCGACCCCCACCTGGGCCAGCTACCTGCTCCAAGAAGCCACTTGGGAGTCTTGTGAGCATCTTGCAGAAACACCGCGTCACGGAGCCCGTTGGACAACAGCCCTGAGTCTTTTGTTCCAGGCTAATTTTTTATAGCTACGCTTAGGCACAGCTCAGCAAGGGCTAAGTCTCCCACTGACTCTGCTAACACCATGCGGGAGGTGGGGGTTAGAGGACTCGTGGGCTCGCTCGGGTACAAGTTTTTACTAATCGAGTGACCTTGAGCAGCCCTTTTCCCTCTCTTGGGCCTCAGTCCACCACTGTCAATAGAAGGGTTTGGGGGAGGTCTGCGGTTTCTAAATGGGGGTCCACAAAGCACCCTTGAGGGCTGCCAAGTGGCTGGAGAGGAGCAGGCTGGGCTCTGCTTGCCAAGGTGCAGCACTGGCAAACAGCGATTTTTTTAAATGTGTGTATTTCTAGGCACTGAGTGAACACCCTTCCACACCCTTTGAAGTGAGGTGCAACCTCACCCCTATGCTGGGAGAAGACTCCCCAAGCGCCATTGGAGACGGGAAGACTCGGGCCCCTGGGCCCCTGCTCAGAGCCTCGCTCTGCTGACCAAAGGCCCGCCGTGCGCTGAGCACCTGCCAGTCGCCGTGACTGGCTGCCACTCGGCCATCACCGGTTCCTCTGTTACACAGACCGGGCGTCTCAGCGAAAGTGTGCCGGGGCTAAAAGGAAAGCTCAGAATCAACTTAGGTGAGCCCGTCACTGACATTACGAAATCCAACAGTATCTCAATACTTACCCTGTCGTAATTCTTTACTACATTAGCGATGGCTGATTAGAGATGATCGCTCACACGTGGGAATTAATTGTTTTTCCTCCCTGGCAGTGTCCCAGGAGCTTGGTCCAAGCTGGGTCAGTCTGGCTGTGCCTGCACAGCCTTTGCTCCGTGCTGATTGGATGGGCTGGGGGTGATCAGCAAGTTGCCGGGCAGATTCTTCATTCTCTTTGGCTGCAAAGGGGTCTTGTGACCCCCAGCAGGGCTTAGATTCTCCGAAGCAATGCAGAAATTTTCTAGCTGCAGCCAAGCAGTGAATGGCACCTGACCTAAAACCTTTACAGGTTGTGTCGGGGACATGGTGCCCAGGGGTATCTTTTAAATTTTGGTTCCACATCTTTCCAGCCAGAGTTGAGCCCAAGAAGTAAGTTGAGGAAGGGTGGGTTAACTCTTCAATACAGAGGAGGGGCTGGAAGTGGTGCTTGACCCTGGAGGGCCCTGGGACCCCTTGACGCTGTTTTGACGGCTTTGCTTTTAGGACTTTCAGATGTGGTAGCTGGAAGGCCCGTCAGAAGCCAGTCATTCAGCCCAAAGGTCGTTAGCTGGACGTTTCCAGGAGGGGTATGTGGACCTCTGGAGCTCATTAGCAGCAAAGCATGAGTACATTACATGCATTTCAAAGTGCAAAGTGGCCAATGATTTCATCAGATTCTTCCAGGAATCTATGATCTCCCAATAAAGAGTAAGAAGCTCTAAAGTGAGTAAACGCCCTCATTTTAGGAAGGGGAAACCAAGGCTCAGAAAGGAGCAGCCACCTGCCCAAACCTACATAGCCAGTTCCTTCAGTAAGACCCAGGAATCATGATTCCCAACAGAACACCCTTCTAGAAATTCATGCCTCCTGCTCCTAGGCTCACCTAGAGCAGTGCTCAGGCCTTTCAAATAGTCAGGACAAGATGACAGAGACACATTGCCACACTACTCTGAGCAGAATCTGCAGGGTTATCTTGGCATGTCGACGGCTCTAACTCTGATCCTTCCTTTGTTGGACGACAATGGACATGGCGATTGATCTCACCAGAACTTCCTTTTCTTATTTATCTCTTGAGCAATTGACCTGGATGGTTGTTAAAAGCCATCCAACTTTGTCAGTCTGTGATTCTGGGAAGTAGAGCCCCTTGCAACAGTTTGTACCATGGAGAGAGGCAGATAAAAAACAAGCGAGAGGTGAGAGAAAAGCTGCCCAGGGTCCCTAACTATCCAGAGAATTGCTCCCTCAGAAAAACTGGCAAGTAATTCAAGTTTGAACACAAGTTCACCGAGATCTCTCTGCCCTGTTCCCACCACACCACTGGGCACCTCCCACCCACCTTAAAACCCTGCCCCCCAAAATGCCTGCCTGCACGGGACCACCTGCTCAGCTGCCCACCTCTCTCCAGCAGCTCGGTCAACCCCATCCCTCTTCTTCCTCATACTTATGTGCTAACATTGGACATCATTTATTGAGTGATTACTAAGCACCAGGCAATTTATTTATTTTTAACATTTTATTGGAAAATATGTCAAAAGTATGCAGAGCACCTGAACACCCTTCACCCAAATCCGGCCCCCACCCTTTTTTTTTAACATTTTGCTCCATCTGGTCTATCATTTGCAGATTGTATATTAGTATTTTTTTCTGAGCCATTTGAGAGTAAGTGGACTTATTCAAGTCCTTTTACCCCTCAATGCTTCAGGGCGTAGATCCTAGAAGAAGACCATCCTCTTTCACAACCACACGGCAGCAGCCACTTCATTCTCTCGCACGTTGGAGCAATATTTTAATCTAAAATACTGTCTGTTCTGATTTTGTCCGTTGGCTGAACAATGTCCTTCCCAGCATTTCCTTCCGACCCCGTGTCCAGGGTCCAGCCTAGAACCGGGCATTGCATTCACTCATCATGTCTCTTTAGCGTCCTACAACCGCGAGAGTTTCCAGAGCTTTCTTTGTCTTATATGGCTGTCATGTTGGATGATTATAGTTCTCGACCCTGTGTGTTTCTTTAATAGAACACTTCCCATTCTGTCTGATGTCTCCTCCTGCTTGGGTTCAGGTCGTGCATTCGCTCCGTTGGTGAGGTACGTCCTCTTCGGCATCGCGTCTGGATGCCCACGACGTCCCTCCACCCTGTCGTCTCGGTCACCGGCCCACGTGTGGTCTGATCTCACCACTGCAGCTGTTTTTCCTTCCCTTACAAGCAGCCAGCGGTCTGCGGGCGGCCCAGTAAGACACTGCAAAGAGACCCCTCCTTGCCACATGCCTTCCCAGGCTGAGCACCCACCCATGGCTCCCGTTTGACTCACCGTTCTCTCTGACGGTCGCAGGACGATTGTTCTCTGACTCCGGCATGCCCTCCGTCCTCATCAGCCACCACTGGGCATTCTGCTGTGGGCAGGAGCCCCCTCCTGCCCCACTGATCCATCTAGCTGTTAGTTGCTTGTTTGTTTATCTACCTATCAGCAGCACAGGCTCATGAAGTCCCATTTTTAACCATCTACATCCATTACTGTTCTTGGTTATTTTGATGTTTATATTGTCCCAGATTTGGCCATCTCTGCTGGCTTCTGTGTCCTCGGGGCCTGCCCCCATTTGTGCATGTCCTTGTTTCTTGTGCCAGCCCACCTGTGTCCATCATCTTCAAGCCTCTCGTCCACTCTGTAGGTTGGTATCATGCCCCTGCTTGATGTGAAAAGGAAACTGAGGCTCAGGGAGATGATTTGTGTGCTAGAGGCACGGCTGGGGCGCGGCTGGGAGCCTGTAGCGCTGAACAGCGGTGTCCAGCCTGCAAGAGTGGCAGGGGCACTTTTGAAGACTACAGCCCCCTTTTTTAAAAGAACTTTCCTCGTTCTGTGTCTGTCCAGTGTCTCCTCCTACTTAGGTTCAGGTGGCGCCTCCCCTGCCAGGACACCACGAAACTGGGACACCATAGGACTGGGTCCTTCTCAGGCATCATGTCGGAGGCGCAATGTCCCTCATTGGTGACATACAAGTCCACTATAAGGGGGCATCCTAGGAAACCCTGGTAGGGGAGTGGGGAAGAGAGAAAGGGTAGGGAAGGGAAACGGGGGGGTGCTGGCCTGGCCCAGAGGAATTCAGATAATAATAAAAGAAATCAAAACCCCGTGCAGACCACCAGGAATGTGCCAGAAGGCTGAGAGAGCATAGGCCACCTCCGTGCGTTGGACTGCATGTCCCTCCCAGAAGTCCTCTCCCTGCACCTGTGATATGTGTCCTTCCCGGGCCACGGCCAGCTCAGGAGTGGCCGCCACACAGACTCTCAGAGCTTGTACAGATGTGGCCGCTAAGGCCCGGGGAGGGGTCTTGCCCAAGCCACCCAGCCAGGAGTGGCTCAGCCAGGGCTCCCAGCCCAGTGGTCTTGGCCTGGCTCCAAGTTCTCCTTGTCCGTGCTGATTCCGTGCAGTGCTGAAGTCTCCATTTGGCCTCTCATCCAGGGTCCCCTCCAGGAACACAGCACTGGTTTAAAATAAAACAGAACAAAGGGATGCTGGCTGGCCTCCTTGGTCATCCATCGCTGTCCCTTCGGAAGTGGCCCTCACTATGTTTGAGCCCTGCCTTTGCAGTGGCCGCCTTCCAGAAGATGCGGGGAGGAGCATGGAGTCCCTTGCTCGGCTGTGACCTTCATAACTCACCTTTGCCGGAAGGGAACAAAGCGGCAGGCAACTCGGGCTCCATGTGACGACACTTGGGAATGGATTTGGGCACCCAGAGCTAAAATTAGCCATCCGTGCTGCTTCCAAAGGCCTCTGTTATACTCCAGCTGAAGACCAGCTCGACTGAGATTCCCTTCGGGAAGCTTGGCAATTCCACTCGCACCTCCTAACTTAACTCTCGGGGACCCCACTCCCGCGCAGCGCCTGGAAAAGCATTAAACAATACTGATGCGATGCAGTGGCTCCTCTGGTGTGTTGGGGCAGCTCCAGCCAGGAAGCTGGGGGCTGGCCTTGGGGAGACGGGAGGGTTGGACCCAAGTGAGAAGCCGGGTGGGGTGATGGTTGGTTTCTTTAAGCACATACGTGGGCTTCACGTTGTTTTAGCGCTGCGTGACTGCAGAAAGCAATGCAGGCACTCTTGGGACCTGGGAAGGAGTGGGGACAACAAGCACATAAAGAAAGACAAAAAGCAGGACGCACGATGTCTTAGTCAGCCAAAGGGGAGCTAATGAGAAATACCAAAAATGGGCTGGTCTTTATAAAGGGTATTTATTTGGGGTAGAAGTCCACAGATACCAGGCCATAAAGCATTAAGTTTCTTCTCTCACCAAAGTCCATTGCCACGTGTTAGAGCTAGACAGCTGCCGGCGTTTGCCAGGGTTCAGGCTTCTTGGGTTCCTCTCTTCCTGGGACTGCGTTTCTCTCAGGGCTCAGCGCCTCTGTTTCCTCCACAAGGTCAGCTGTAGAGGAGCAGGTGAATGGCTCACTTCTCTTCTCCTGGGGCCTTCTCTCCAACATCAAAACTCCAACATCAAAATTCCAACTTCAGAACTGCTTCTCAAAAAAACTGCTGCAGCTCTGTTCTTTGTGATGCCTTTCATATTTTCTTCCCCCACCCACCAAGGGGTGGGGCTCAATGCCCCACTGATGTGGCCCAGTCAACGCACTAATCATAACTTAATCATGCCCAGATTAGCATATCAGTTTACAAGCATGATCCAATTATATTTTTGGAATTCATAATTACATCAAACTGCCCAGCTGCAACACACGATAAGGCCTAGGAAGGAGGAAGCAGCTGGAGAGTAACGGCAAGCAGGGGAAGGGGCCGCTGGATTTGGACAGGCTTCTGAGGCGGTACCTCTGGACTCCTCTAGATCTTCGGGTTCCCGCAGAAGAGGCCCTGAAGCAAGGAGTTCACTTGGGTGATGGAATCACCGGTGGTGGGGGGAAGGGAGGTAGGACCCATCAGTCGTGGGTGGGTTATCAGGTCTGTTACCACCGTGAGCAGCTGGAGACCAAGCCCACTGGGGACCAGGGGAGACAGTGTACACAGGCAGACCGTCAGGGGCTTAGTGTGTGGAAAGTAAAGTCCACTCTCGTACCAGACTCCCTTTCTAGATTCCCAAGGCAAACAACCATAAATAGTTAGGAATGTTGTGTTTACAAGTACAAGACAATTCGGACTTCATTAAACAAATAAACAAAATAAGTATTATCAGCTCTTGTACTGAAAATCCAGATGGAGTTCAGGTGTGGTTTCATCCAGGGTCTCAAGCAATGTCATCAAAGGCAAACAAACAAGCTCAAATTCTCCTTATGCTCCTTATTTCATTTGAGCCACAAAGTGACTCCTTGAGGGAGGCCTTTTCAGGCCCCATTTTACAAATGAAGAAACTGAGGCTTAGGACATTCTCACTGATGGTAAAAGCAGAGTCAGGGTGCAGACTTGGGCTGCTGATTCTAGTGCCTTTCCACTTGTTATGGAATCCACCGCCGCTCATCGTGGGGCTCTTCTTTCCCCTTATTAGTGGACACTGGTGGCGACACTGTAACAGGTTATCTACCACCTGGTTCCTTCCCCCGGGGCCCTCAGCTGGGCCATATTCCCAGCCTCCCTGCAGGGTAGGTGGGGCCAGGAGATGGAGTTCTGGACTGTGGAATGTGGTGGAAGGGATGCACGCCACTGCCAGATCTGGCCTGTGAAACCTCTGCATGATCCTCTATGCTCTCCCTCTTCCTGACTTGCAAGCCAGATGTGGAAGATTCTGCAGGATGCCCCAAAGCCCCAAGGCAGGGCTCAGCACACTGCATCAGGCCTGCTCCTGTTTTTATAAATAAAGCTTTCTTGAGACACAGGCAGCCCATTTGTTTAGGTATTTTTCTGCGGCTGCTTTTTGCTCCAATAAGTAGTTGCAACAGGGACCAACTGGCCCGCAGAGCCGGAAACATTCACTATCTGGCCTTCACCAACCCCTGCCTTAAGGGATGGTGGAGCCACAAGATGGAAGCCTCTGGGTTCCTGAGCTCCTATGTGCTGAACTCCTGCATTGATCAATCATATGACCAAGAGAAAACCTTCTCTTGTTCCAAGCCATTGAAAAGGAGGGGCTCTTTGTTACAGCATTTGGCCCATCCTGACTAATACAGCCTTGCATTCTGTGGACAAAGTGTTCATTTACAGTAGAAGCTTTCAAAGGCATCCTTGGGCCAGACATCCAGACCCTGGCAGGGCTGGGGAGCCAGGGCAGGACTGGGGCTCAGGCATCCTCACTGTGGGAGCAGAATCTGCACCCAAAGCACACTGGCAAATCTCACCAGGGAAAGCACATGTGCAAACTCCTGACCACCTCGCCAGAGCACACCCATGGCCCAGTGGCCAACACGTCTGCAAGCAGTGAAGCATTTCCCACCAGCCTCTGCTTCTACCTTCCAGCCCTTTCTACCTCAGGGACAGGGCCTGGCACACAGAAGGGAAGCAGGAATGTGGGACCTTTCCCCTCATCTTATCAAGGTCCTGCTCTTTAAGGGCCCACCCCTGGACAGCCCCAGGGACAAGGTGATGGAGGTGGCACTGTCTTGCCTCCCGGCATTCACACATTCACAATCCCATTTATTTATACCTGAGTATGCACTGAAGACAGTGGGATCTTTGGAAATAAATTAACCAACTCCAGGCTCACCCTTGGAGAATGTTAGGATAAATAGGCAAGGTGAAGCCAGAGCCAAAGAGGAGGCTGGACGGGGGGAGGTGGCGGAACACAGCTGGGGTGTCCAGGCCGTGACCCGCTGGACTACAGGGTCCCTGGCGGTGACATCAGGGTATCCGATGTTTACCCCAAATTCATTCTTCATTCATTCATCAAGTCTTTACTGAGTGACTATTTTGCTCCACTGTTCCAGACACGGGGGTTCAGCAAGGAGCAAAACAGACAAGGGAATAATGGAGAAAAACAAAGCAGGGCGGGGGCTACAGAATGCCATGACTTCATACAGGATCCGGGAAGGGCTTTCTGAGCCATGGACGTTTGAGTAAACCCTGAAGGCGCGAAGGAGAGGCACGTGGACATCTGGAGAAGATGCTCTGGGGCAGTAGGAGTGGTAACTGCCAAGACTCGGAGGCAGGGATGTGCTCAGTCCATCTGAGGGAGGCCACCGTGCTGGAGTAGAGTAAGTGCTGGGGTGGTCAGGGGGCTCTGGGGACAGAACAGCTGAGCGCCCTAACATGGCACGGGGATGCAGCCTGTGCCATGGACGCTTGGGCTTCCCTCCTGGCTGCCGGGATGCCACCTGTTACAATGGCCTGTCCCTCCCAGCAGTATCAGGATGCTAACAGCCCGTGGGAAAGACCGCTAACCACAGCCAACACCATCTTCGCCTTCGTCCTTCTAGTAAGGGAACCCACCCAAATTGCAGTTGGAATCTCCACTCCCCAGCTCCCCTGCAGCAAGGTGAGGCACATGACCAAGCTTGAGCCAATGGGAACGTGAGCAGAAGTGATGTGGAAAACTCGAGGGCATCCCCTCTAAAAGGCAGCCATGGAGGGTGGTGGATACCTAGTCAGTCCAGGACTGCTTGCCTCTGGACTGTTCTGCGAGGGATAAAGCTAGGGTATCTGGAGCCTCTTTGCCAGAACTAGTGCCCAGTAGAGTCACTGGGACACCAATGAAAATAGGGCCTTTAGATACCCTGGGACCTTCCAGACAGCAGAGACCCTGGGTTCCAAGAAAATGGAATTGTAAACACGATTCTTATAGAACTACTTCATTGAGATATAATCCAGGTACCATACAATTCACCCATTTTAAAGTCACAATCAATTTTAGAACATTTTTTATCATCCCATAAAAAAAATCCCATTTCATTAGCAGTTACCCTCTAAACTCCCCAATCCCACCAGCCTCTGGCAACCACTAATCTATTTTGTGTCTGTAGATGTGTCTATTCTGGAAATTTCATATAAATGGAATCATACATTATGGAACTTTTTTGTGACTGTCTCATTTCATTTAGTATGATGTTTTTTAGGTCCATCCATGTTGTAGCATGGATCAGAACTTCATTCCTTTTTATGGCTGAATGATATTCTCTGTATGGACAGACCACATTTTGTTTCTCCATTTCAGTTGGTGAATATTTATTTTTAAGTTATTCTGAACAATGCTGTTATGAACACTTGTATACAAGTTTTTGCATTGACATATGTTTTCATTCTCTCGGTTATATACCTAAAGGAGGATTTGCTGGATAACTCTTTTGAAAAGCTGCCAAACTGCTGTCCAAACAGCTGCACCATTTTACCTTCCCATCAGCCAGGTGTGAGGGTTCTGATTTCTCCACATCCTTGCCAGCACCTGTTGTTGTCTGTCCTTTTTATTCGTAGCTCATGATGGTTTCGATTTGCAGTTCCCTGGTGACTAATGGTGTGGAGCATCTTTTCACGCGCTTATTGGCCACCTTTTGATCTTTTCTGAAGGAAAGTCTATTCAGATCCTTTGCCCATTTTTAATTGAGTCATTGCCTTTTTATTAGTGAGTTGTACATGTTCTTTATATACTCTGGATACAGGTCCCTTATCAGACATAAGATTTGCAAGTATATGCTCCCATTCTGTAGGTTCTTTTCACTTTCTTGATATATTTTGAAGAAAAAAAACTGTTAATTTTGGTGGAATCCAATTAATCTACTTTTTCTTCTGTTTCTGTGCGCTGGCATCCTATCTCACAAGGCTTTGCCTAACCCACGGCCGTGAAGATTTACTCCTCTGTTTTCTTCTTTGAGTTTTATAGTTTGAGCTCTTACGAGGCCTACGGTCCATTTGGAGTTCCTTTTTGTGTATGGGGTAAGGAAGGAGTCCAACTTCATTCTGCATGTGGATATGCAGGAAAATTGATTTTTTTTTTAAAGAAGTTATTTTTTAAAACGTAGTTATATGTTTTTTAACTGTCACTTCACCACTACAACATGAAGCAGGGTAACAGCTTATAGAGCAGACCCCCTTTCTCCAGACCCTCGTCAGCTCTTCTCTACATCCTTATTAACTGCTTCTGTGAACAAATGGAACTTTTCAAAATGTCTTCTAATTTTAGTTGGTTTTTTTTAGGAGGTTCTGGGGACTGAACCCAGTACTTCTGAGCTACATCTGCTCCCCAATGAGAGTTGGTTTTTTCATTTGTTTGTTTTGTTTTTAGGAGGCATCAGGGATCGAACCTAGAACCTCGTGCGTGGGAAGCAGGCGCTCAACCACTTGAGCTACATCTGCTCCCCTCAAAATGTCTTTTAAAACCATTTTAGAACAGTTTCTACTCCCTCCTTCTAGCCTGCTCCTTTAAAGAAGAGGTCCTATAACTCATTCATTTTCCATTTGACACTTTTTTGTTGGGCATTTTCCATACGGCAGGCCCCACGGAGGGGTGGGAGAGTCAGGGCCTGAGGTCCCACCCGCAGGCAGAAGTCACCAGGACAGTCCTTGGAGGGTGGTTGAGAGCCAGTAACCATGCCCGGTACATTTCCTGTCTAACCTCTCCAGAAGCGACCCTCCATCGCCAGATGGGGAAACTGAGGCCTGGGAACACCGAGCGGCCCCTGGACTCCCAGGTCCACACTTCCACCCGGTGCACCCAGGAACAGGCTCCAGACAGTGTCCTGGGCCAGAGAAAGGTCCCAGAGCTCGGGGGTGGGGTGATGGAGCAGGGGTCCTGGAGGAAGCAGGGTTAGAGTTCTGCCACCCGGGATGGCAGCACCTCCCAATTTAAATATGTGCTTGTTGGCAAAACTTCATCCCGAAGGGATGAGCCCAAGAAGACATTACAGACTCTCCGTTTCACAGTAGCGCCATCGTTGCCCTGCGAGAACAAGCTGAGTCAAAGGAACTGAGTGAATGTTGTGTAACGAACAGACTCCGGAGGAGAGGCCAGGCAGGCAGATTTATGCAGCACAGGGACAAATATTACTTATTTGGCAGAATACAGCACAGCGTATGTCATTTTGAATAACTTGTTTACCCAGTGATTGTGTGACTAATGAATACCAAAAGGCTCCCTGCATAGAGCTGCAGTGTGGAATGTCTGGGATATCTGGCGATTTCTGGGTCTGGTTGCAGTCACCACTGCAGTACAAAAAGTAAATCAATCTAATCATCTCCCAGGGGAAACAATATCTAATAAGTGGACTAATTAATAGACCTGGGTGTTTGAAAACCCTTCTCTATCCCTTAAAAATGTAACCATGAGAAATAATGATTTCAAAGTTGACCCAAAAAGAGTGTGTGTGAGTTTTTGTTTTTGTTTTTTTAATAACTAAAGGTAAATAACAGCTATTTTCTCAGTTAAACAGAAAAATCAGCACTTACCTGTTCTGAGACCCTCCCTCCTGGCTCAAACTCCCTTCCTCCCACCTTCTGCCCTCAGTGGGATCTCTTCTCCCTGTCCTCTGGGTTCTCCTGCCTGGACCCCCTCTCCAGCCGCCCACTAGCCATTTGCTCCACCTTACGTCTTCCTGCTCAGGAAGGAGCCCGGTAGAGCCAAAGGAAGAGGGGACTGGAGGAACGAGATGCCTGGCCCTCCCTTGATGAATGAGCCAACTGGGGTTCAGAGAGGTTAAGCTTTTGTAAGCAGCTGCAATGGCAGCCCAGCGCAGTGCCTGGGGCTGAAGGGCTCTGAAGTCCGGCAGTCTGCTCCGCCCCAACTCGACTTGCTGACTTGCTACGTGCAGTGCGTGCGCTTCCGAAAGTTTCTGAGCTTCGCCTCTCCAACTTCCTCACCTGTAAAGTGGAGGTGACAAAAGCTGCTCTGCAGAGTTGGTGAGAGGTTTAAAACGGTGACGTACGTAAAGCCTTGGGCACAGGGCCTGCTAGAGCCTCAAGCATATCAGTGACTGCTTTTTCCTCTGCCACTACTTCCCTCAGGTTTCCCCCAAATGGGCAGCAGTGACGTTCAAAAGGCAGAGCTCAGGGCAGCAGATGTAGCTCAAGTGACTGGGTTCCCGTCTACCATATAGGCGGTCCAGGACTTGATTCCCGGGGCCTCCAGGTGAAAAGCAAGCTGGCCCACGCGGTGAGCTGGCGCAACAAGACAGCACAGCAAAAAGACACAGAAGAGAGATAATAGATGTGGCAGACCAGGGAGCTGAAGTAGCACAACAGATTCAGTGCCTCTCTCCACTCCGGGAGGTCCCAGGATAGGTTCCCGGTGCCGCCCAAAGAGAAGACAAGCAGACACAGAAGAACACGGAGAGCAGACAGTGAGTGCAAAAACAATGAGGGGGACGGGGAAGG